>NW_017547487.1:102409-171062 GCF_001854935.1 Bemisia tabaci | reverse complement strand
GCCCCTCCTAAAAAAAGTTTAAAAAGTAGAAGGAGAAGTTGAAATAGATTGTCATGCTTGCATGTGTAGTAAAAGTGAAAAAAATGAACAATAAAAAAATTAATCAAAACCCAGTTTCAGCATTTGAAACACAGAAATAAGTACACAATATTATTAAGAAGGGTGCAAAAGTTACCTTAAAACAGATAAGTATTTGATAAATGTATAATATTTATCGTAAAACATTATCTATAAAAACGGATTTCTGACAACCATATAGAATTTGTCTTGAAATTACAAAATACGTTTTTGTCTTGAAAGAGTAAAATAGAGTTTTATTATGATTTTCAGCAAGACTTCAGACTGAAAAATAAGAAATAATCTTGGGTCTATGACTGATGAGGAGAGAGAATAATGATTTTGCCCGGAGCGCTTTGCTCTAGGTGGACAAGATTTTCTCTTTGCATTTCTGAAAAGGAAAATAGAAAAATTACTCAGTAAGCTTGCAGGAAAACTTGTAGCTGTCCCTAAAAAAATTCCTTGGCTTTTTCAGATTTCTCCGAATCAAAATAATCGAAATTTTCTGTCTTTTCAGACTGTCAATTTTACAGTTGCAGAACTAAAAATGAAATATGTTTAGAGGTAACGCCGCAGTAAATGACAGGACACATGTGAACCTTTATTTTTTGGGTATTAATCAATCAAACGACCAATATGCCATTTCTAATTTAAAATTATTCTTCTACAGAGTATCGAGTTCAAAATCAAATGGAGACTCAGTTCAATTGTGTAGACAGTGCTGATGTTTTTTCAGATATTAAGTTGCAAGATTTTTCACATTTCCAGTCACTTTCATAAAATTCCCCGATTTTCCAGACCTTGCAAAATTCTCAGACAATTCCTGGTCTTACAGACGTATAGATACTTAGTTGGATAAGATGGCACCACTTGTAAATTATAAATAAATAAAGCCTCTAAAAATTTAATGTTGAAATTTCCAGTAATATTCTATTAAAAAAAGTTGAAATTGAATTTTTGAAACACTGCAATCAATACAGGTTTTCATACTACTACAGTCCATGTAACTTACTTCACTCCTGCAGTTTGTCCACATTCATCTAGTTGCAGCCTCTTAATTCATAATAACTCATCAAATAAATTAATCATCTAATTGCAGCCTCTTAATTCATAATCACTCATCAAATACATTAAAAGATCCTATGTTAACATGCAGACATCCAGCTGTCAGTTACATTACAGCGTACATCATATTTTCTTCTCACCAGCAAAGGCGCTTTCTGTCCATGGATTGCACATCTTGTTTGCCATACCCCAATTAATATTTCCACGAAGGAAGGTTAGGTGTAGAAAAATTTCTTACCCATCAAGATTGTAAAGGTGCGAGCAGCAGCTGATCGCAAACATACATCGTCTGATTTTGGATAACTGTTCACAGGCTTGGGTGCATCTGCGGGGGCAGGCTTGCAGATGGCTTCGAAAGGAATTCCAGCGTCTGTCACAGCCCACAAATTCTCCAGATAATCAAGTAAAATTTGCTTCGTCGGTCTGTCGATAAAAAGAAATAATTGTCAAATAGCAGTAATGAAGGGAGGAGGGAGGTATAGATCACTGAAAATGGAGAATGAGTTACTTAACTACTCGAAATCTACTCAATGGAAAAATTACGGTAACTTAAATGAAATGTGATAACGTTCGGGGATAACTGACTGTTATGATTAAATTTGACCAAACCATACTTCACTCTTCACAAAAATTGGCTAATTATTTATTAAAAAAAAAAAAAAAAATTCAAATTTTGGGTGCTTGTCTTGGCAAATGATGTTAAATTCTTCGACGTAACTACTTAGTAAAAGGCGTTTGTATAGTGACAGTGTAACTACAGGAATGTGTATCTCCTTAGAAAAATTTTAAAATATTTGCTCTCATTTCATTTCATAAAAGAAGAACAAGTCAGCGCGATTGCTGGAAATTATCACAGATTATTCTTCATACATAGAGAGAAAACCAAGGAAGTTTTAAAGAGATAATACTGGGTATTTTTCCATTTGAAATATAAGAAATGGTCGAAAGTCTCTAATGTTGAAAACTGAGATAAGCGTTCCTACAGTTTAACCGACAGTTTGTTAAACAGGTTCAATTCTGCTCCTGAAGAATGTTATCCAGAATTGATGTATTTGATCACTAGGCGATATTATATTTCCCAAAATTTTGAGCTCCCCAAAAAACTCATGGGAACATGATGGTGGAAAAATCCAAGTGCCAAAAAATCTAATTTTTTGCAAATTTATTGCTGAAGATTATAGAATTGTAACAAGACACAGTTTGCATACATGTTATCAGCACGAGGAGAGCTTTCAGAAAAATGTAAAACATGATGAAGTGCTTTCAAGTTAAACTCAAGGTACAACTCTGCAACTTGAAGATGCCCGAAGGCATTTCTTTGAGTTCCATCCAGTTTTTTAAGATGAATAATGGTACAAAGCAGACTTCAAAGGGATTGAGGATTTCTCCCGTGAAAGAGAGTTTAAAGCTTCCAATGCTGTCACGGTTGTGCAATGTTGTTCTATAATTACAAGTGACCTATCCAAAAGTTCTATTATACAGCATTGCAAGCCTCATAAACCCTTTTCCAAAAGAAGTCCTCAAATGAGACGTACCGAGGAGACGCTGGATCTAGCCTCAATGAAGAGAGATCTAACTCATTCAGAACTGGTTTTGTTGAGGTGAAAACACGAACGTCTGAGGGTATATCTGGTTGCGGCACTTCGTCTGGTCTTTCTGGTAGACGGTCCACAGGAGCACGTTTTCTTTTTGTGCCCTCTGTTTCAGAAGCTTTTCTTTTGGACCCCACCTCTTTTTCTAGTGTTGACAATCTCTGAGGATGGATTGTTTCAGCACCTCCACCGAATAGAATAGCATCGTCCAGTTCTGGCACTTCCATTTGCTCTTGTAAAACAGGGCCCGGAACAGGGGAGGGATAAACTGGGACTGGCCTCTCTGCAAGAGGACTTTCTCTTTGTGGAATATATTGCTCCTGCTCCTGAGGAATGTCCTGTTCCTCCGGAACAGGGATCTTTGGCGGTGAAATATTTAGGTCCAAATCTGGAACGACGGGTCCTGGTATGTCTTGTTCCTCCGGAACAGGAATCTTTGGCGGTGAAATATTTAGGTCCAAGTCAGGAACGACGGGTCCTGGTTGCAACTGGCCAGCAAGGCGGCTTTTCCTCCTATTCTCAGCTTCCTCAAAACGTAAAATGGTTGCTTCAAACGATACCTGAAATGAATCGTTTTAAAGATTATTTAATTTACTTCAAAGTCATGAAAAAAAGGATCTTAAAAAGATAGGTACATGGATCCCGCTGAAAAATTTCCTTACTTTTTTTGTTCTATAGTTCTTTCTGCTTCAGTGTTCTAGCTTTCAAACTATGGTTTGTACTTTTTCTAAAGTTCAACTCCTTAATTTTGCTTTTCAAAAAGTAAGCAACAAGAAACAGCAAAGCCAAAATGCTGAGATTAAGAATGCCATATGCTCATACCACAGAGACTTTTATGGTAAGTTTAGGGCGATATAACTCGAGTAGATTTAGGTTTTTTATGATGGACTGAAGGTTTGAATTGGGCATTGAGCATTCTCAATATTTTGGTTAGGAGTTACTTTCAAATATTTCTGTTGTACAAACGTGTTCTACAAGAAATTTTAATGAGGAAATGTGTACCATAATTCAACCTCATACGTTTCTAGAAGCTCGGTAATTTCTTTGCAAGTTCAAGGTTATTTCTAACGCCCTGAATTTTCTAGTTCAAAGAAAGGGAAGAATGACTTCTTCGAAGTCTTAGTGGATGAGGCTATTTGAGAACTTGTACGGTACATCTCTCCTTAAAAATGAACCCAGAATTCCATTATTTTTTTAACGAAGAATCTAATTTTTGATAGCACTTTTTCCTTTCAATAACTCAAATTTAAAAGCTCGAAATATGTGAAAGGAGAAAAAGTCTCTTGCAGCCTGAATGTTTAAACTTCAACAGGCTATGTCAGCAAGACAAGACAAGACATAGCCCTATCTGTAAAGTGTAATTCTTACATCGATTTTCAATTCTTGTGACATACATTTCAACAATCAGGCTGCTGATCATATTATTACCAAGGTTTGAGGCAATTTTAGTGAGGTTTAAGACGATTTTACTAAGACTCAACTATACTTCTGGAGGTCTTATTCAGAAAAACTTGTCTGATGAAAATACAAAGTTTTCTTTGTTATTGTTATTTTATAATAAACATTGGTAATGAAACATCAGGCTTAAGTTTTAGTCACAAATCTTACCCTGGGTAAACGCGCTGCGTTCGGGGAGAGCTGTAACATTTCTTCTTGATGATCAATATCGGAGTCATTCAATATATCCTCCAGTGCTAGAAATTGAAATGGAAAAACAAATATTTAGTGTGACAACTAGTAGGATGTAAAAAGAAGAAAAAAGGTAACTGTCGTAAGAGTAGGGGTAGAGGGTGTATTTAAATGTTGGGTAAGTAACACTGTCCAATACCCTAAAGATTAAGCTGTGGTGAGTACCCATTTGTTCATTCTTTATGGGGATACTAATAGCACGCGTGCTGATTTTCAAATGAACCAGAAATAGTAGTTCCCAAGAGCAAAATGTAGTCCATTTTTGTGAGGAAATAATGTGCGGAAAGTTGCGTTTAACTCAAGACGATTTCGGGCGTAAAGGATGGAAAATAAAGTTTTAAATAAGTTTTCCTTAACATTGGGTCTCTTAAACTATAAAATTTACAATTTTATAGCTCCGAATTGATTTTTAAATTTCTTGGGTCTCATCTAAATTTTGATTGATTTGGCACGAAAGTCCTTAGAACCAGGAATAATGACAAAAAGTTGATTGATGTATTCCAATAAACTAAGATTTTGTGTGTGTGTGTGTTTTGTGTTATCTTGTGTCACCAGCATGGTGACACAAGAGAAATTAGATACCAGGGGTACCAAAACTTCTTGACCGTGCAAACATTCCAGTTTCCATAAAATGGAGACATCTAAGTAAGAGCAAGTAGAGTTCGATTCTGTGTTATGGCTAGAATGAGGTTTGAATTGATGAGTACTAAGAGGGCTAATTTCCCACTTATAAGTTATAAGCTTCTATAGGGAGATTTCAAAGGAAAAATGAACCAAGATACTTGCTTCAGAAGTTTCACTATCGATATGTTGTCATACTCACTTTCTAAGCTTGTTAAGTAATCTTCAGAGGGTTTTTAGCTCTAAAAACACTTTACTTGTAAGGAAAAAAAGGCTCATGGTCATTATGAGTGAAACACAAATGAAAATTCATAGCAACAATCTTGAAAATGAGAGAGAGTTACTTACGGTCAAAACCACCATCTGGAGAGCACACATTGTGAGTTCGAATCTGAGAGAGACAATAAAAAAAAAATTGGTAAGAACTTCAAATAAGAACCAGAATTGCTGAGAGAAGATTTCTTTAAATTATGAGAAAATTTACAGAGTCTTCAAAGATATGCTGAAAGCTTATTCTTGTAGTACAAAATATATATAAGGACCAATGGGTCACTATACAAGGTCTAAAGTGGAAGAAAACATCACAAGTTTTCTCTTCAAAATCTTACATACAAACAATTTTTACAACAGAAAGATTTGAAATCAACTCCTGAGCATAATATTAAATAGTTTTTTAAACAAAGATAAAATTGATGTTTGATTATAAACATAGCATCATTTGTATTTTTGCCATTTAATCAATGTTGATAGAAAACACTTATATCTTGTTCAAGAGTTGATTTTCAGACTTCCTCTTGTGAAATTTTGAAGGGAAAGCACGTAGCATTGTGTTTTAATACAACGTCACCTTCCAGGCAAAGTATCACAAGCGCCATGCGACGTTTAAAAATTTCCGCCGCAATTTTATTTTTTTACTGAGAAATTGTTGGTTGAATCAGTTTGGAAATTTCACTAAATTTTATCGGCAGCACAAAGAAAATTCAGTGAAATTTTCGGACAGCTTCGTTGAACAATTTCTCTGTAAAAAAATAAAATGGCGGCGGAAATTTTTAAACGTCGCATGGCGCTTGTGATACTTTGCCTGGAAGGTGACGACATAGTGTGCCTTGTCTGGAGGCTCATTAAATACCGCAACCAACAGCCAGAATTAATTTCAATTTCTCAATTGTAAGAATGTTCCCATTTCCCTTCTTCATTTAAAGGTACCAATAACTCAATAATTAATTACTATGGTAAGACTGTGAATGATGCAAGAATCATTTAGCCAGAAGTAAAACATGCTGGAAAAACACCAGAGTCCCTCTTAACACACCATCTTTAAAATGCCGTAACTTAGGCAATTTTAAAGCTAGAGACCTGCCTAAGGTCTTCGTTCTAAGTTGAGGAATCGATCTAGAGTCTTGTGCATACCACATGCTAATAATTTTCAAAGTTTGCTCTAAAACGGGAACAAACTGAACTTCTGGGCCCCATGTGAACAGAGTAATATTCACCGAGAAAATAATGGTTAAAAAAAGAAAAGAAAATCATATGAAGTTAGCAAGAATACCTCTGCAAAATTATAGCGTCCTATATGTTGGTTTGGCTTTGGTGTGCTCTTTTGTTCATTGCGTATAAAATCCAACATAACTGTGATAGGATGCTAGAGAAAAAATTCAAAATTAAACATAGAATACCATAACTACAACAAGGCTTGAAACACAATGCAAACTGAGAAGTATAATCTGAGCGGCAACCTAAATGGATTCATTCTGTACATCATGAAGAAATGCTCTAAATGTGGCCAATGAGAAAAAACTATTTAGTGGATGATTTTTAAATGAAATAATAAGTGAGTGTCTTTAATACCTCACGGAAATTTATATATTGATTTATTTACTTAATCTATAACCTTAAGCTGATTCTATCACCAGAATCACTTCTGTCATTAGAGTTACCGATATAATAGTCAATAAGCAAAATGCTTTAACAACAGACATGTAGAATTTTGATTGTTCGGATTTGCTTGACAGCTACATAGTAACATGGAGGTGGGCAAAAAATTCTGATGGGAGGGAACTCTTTATGAGAAAGGTAGAGCTTGCATCAGATAAGTTAGAAGTTTTATTATTTTCATTTGCAAGCATCATTTCATTTGCTTTCATTTTACCAGAGCTATTTTCAAAAGCTGATGAATATCAACAGAGTTTTTGCAATCCGCTCTGAAAAGTTGTGTGAGAAGAGTGACTTACTGATGTAGACCTGGGTTTGTTGAGCAATTCCTCGTACCATTTACGCAACACACGATTAGGAATTTGCGGTCTAGCTAGGAATCTCTTCCTCCTGCCTTTGTCTTTTTTAACTTGTTCTTGGTCTCCAGCTACAGCCTCTTTTGAGGATAAAGGGATCTGAATCATTGGAATGTATAATAGAAAAAATATAGATATTTCAGGAAAGTACAACAAACAAAATTATAACGATGCACATGAACAATTAAAGAACATGTCCAGATAAAGTGCGTTAATGCTGTGTTAGAATACAGCCCTCTATTAATTCTTCAAACCAGAGAAATGCATTTAAGCTCATTCCAAGAGAAAAAGTAAACAAATTCCAATTGGATGGTGAAAAAAGAAAAAATATACCTACTTGCAATGTTTCAAAATCTCCACTTTAATACTACACAGCCATTTTTTTTTGGTCATGTCATATTGCATGGCATGTCTTGATTGATTCTGATGTATTTTTTAGTGCTGAATTCGGGAAAAGTATAAAAAAAATTCCATCACGTCAGAATTTTCCGCAAATTGAAAATTTTAGTTTTTTGGGGGGAAAATTTCTAGAAAATTGAATTTTTTTTTTAATTTGACCATTGCTTTTGGTCTATGGTATCTCTATTAAGTATAAAATAACCATTGCACGTCAAAAAGATGCTTCAAAGAGTGATGATTGTCCGAATTTCGTCAAATTTTATGCATTTTTAGGTGATGTTTAACCCCGAACAAATTGTTTTCCGGTGAAAATTTTTGAAAATATGACTTGAAAAAAATTATTCCCCCTTAGTTTACTTATGTGAGTACCTGCATATCACTAAAAAAAGTAAACACAAGTTTCTAAAATATTGGGAAGAGGGGGACGGCGCCAAGATGTTATGAGAGCTCCTTGCGGCTCGTGGGTTCTTCCCGCCGCGTCACAGGTTTCCTCAAAAATTCTGTGATATCACATTGCTGATTTTGCACCATCAGCTCACCATAGATGTAACAAAACACATCTGGTGACTTTTTGCACCCTCTGGAAGTCATTTGGCCGAAATTACGAATTTTCGACACAAAAAAGAATCGAATCTCGGGCAAACTGCCAATTTAGCACTGATAAGTCAGGATAAAATTCCACTGAACTCATGATAGAACACTAGACAAGTTGAAACCTGTAAAAATGCGTTGAGGTATCAAAAAGGTGTGTGAAACTCAGATGAGTTGGAACCTGCAACACGGTGCGGCAGGGCGCGGCAGGAAGAAGCCGCGAGCCGCATGGAGCTCTTATGATATCTTGGAGCCGCCCCCCTTTTCCCAATTACTTAGAAACTTGTGTTTACTTTTTTTGGTGATTAGTGGGTAGGAACGTAAGTAAATTATGGACAGTAAATTTTTTTCAAGTCGTATTTTTAAACATTTTGACGGGAAAACGATTTAAAGAGGGATAAAAATCACCTAAGAATGCATAAAATTTGACAAAATTCGGACAATTATCACTTTTTAAGACTTCCTTTTGACATGCAATGGTTATTTTATACTTAGTGGAGATACTATAGACCAAAATCAATGGTCAAATTAAAAAGAAAAAATTCAATTTGTTGGAAATTTCCCCCCCCCCCCCAAAAAACTAAAATTTTGAATTTGCAGAAAATCCTGACGTGATGGAATTTGTTTGGATATTTTTCCTAAATTCAGCGCTAATATATACATAAGAATCAATCAAGACATGTCATGCAACACGACATGACCAAAAAACGCAGGGTTATGTAATCATTGTTCTAGGAAAAACACATTTCCTTTATTGTTCAAAATTTCCACTGAATATTTTGGGTATGACGAAGAATATTAAATTCAAATTCTAAAAAGGAATGCTTAGTAGTCATTCGTATGAAAAAAATGAAGCAATAAGAAATCATTTACATCATAAATCCAGTAACTTTTCTCTATTTTCATTATTGAATGGGTCATTTTGTATTTCTTTTTAAAATACCAAAGGAAGATTCATTGTTGTTACTCAGTTTTTCAGTAAAAATAAAGGTGTTCTCAAATTTTCTCCTACTAGCGGCAATAACACATGTTCAAATTATTAAAACAAGCCATGCAATTGAACCATGCCTTTGAAACTGAAACTCAATTTGTTGAGAAAATTATGAATAGTACATTTGATAATCCACACTGCACTATTAATTTACTTTGAAGACTTCTTTACATTGAAAACTCACCTCAGGACCTGTTGGACGTCTTTCAGGTTCTCCCTGTCTTTCGGCAGGAAATACATATATATCCTCTTCAGGCAACTGCTGTAGGGGCTCAGGCACTGTAGATATTTCAGGTTGTTCTGTGCCGAGATGTATTTCTGCCTCTGGAGCAACGTGGAGTTCAGATTCAGGAATAATTTGTATGCCTGGTTCAGGAACGGAAAATATTCTCTCTCCATCTGGAGCTACAGCTTCAGCCTGCATGCTTTGAACCTCACCTTCCATGACCGACGGCTGTTAAATTACAATAAATGCAAATTAATAAAATGAGAGAAAAAATTTGACACAAGATTCAGCAAGGGACAGTATTCTGTTCAACACCCAACAAAAATTGATAAATCATTTTTGACGGGTATTTGCCCAATATTTGATGTACGCTTCCTTGTTGGGTGAGGACTGTGAACACATTAATTTCAAATTAATGCCATAATGCTTCATTAATGCTTTCATTGATTTCATTTAATTTCAATTCTGATGAAAAGCGGTTCTTTAGAAACCGCATTTTCTAAATCCTCAAAGATTCAAAGTTTATCTAAACTTTTAAGGCCATTAAGAGAAAAAAAGCCCACAACATGAGGAGCAATCACGGATTTATCGGAGTATCTGAGAAACCAACTGGTGTAGAGTAGACCCGCCTCTACTTTTTGGATAACTAACTTTGCAGTTCCAACAATTGCCATTGTCACAGGACAGGTTTTGTCCTACTTTTTAATTAAAGTATTTGAGCTTACAATTGACAGCTTTAGTGATTTACAATTTTGAGCTTCAAAAATGGCACACTATAAATCTAAAAATGCCTTTACAAAACTTTTGCTTCTTTTTGCGTTTTTTTTTTTTTTTTTTTTTTTGTAAATTTTACATCTTTCTGCTACTACGGTAATATTTTCTGTTATTTACCCCGACTAATTTAACCATTGGTAAATATTATGACTGATGTTAAGTGAGAGTAGATAGAAAAAAGTTTCATGTTACGTTTTAAAAACATAATTTTCAGACCTGTGGTGCCTCTCCTGCTGCTGCCGAGGCATCTTGCGGTGGGCTGACTGGAACAAAATGAATCTCAGCCTCAACGGCAAACTGGAATGGTCCAGTTGCTGGCGGTGACTGAAAAAATGAAAAAGGCTAAAATAGTTTTCCATCGGTGTTGATTCCTCAATTAATGATCAGTTTAATCATGAATTAAATTTTACCATCCATAGGTAAAGAAGTATCAGTCCCGAAAACCTCAAAGCTGAAAAACAGTAAAAACTACTAATATTGTTAGATACTTGAGCTGGAAAACTGCTTTTACCATTGTTTTGAATGATCCTGTTTTTTTGCCTTTAGGAGTGATGTCAAAAAGGATACGTGTCCAGCAAGTCATTTCACACTCGTAACAGATACCCTTGAAGTACAAAATGTTTGATTCCTCAGATGACTAAAAAAAAATCCTGAAGGAGGTTTCTCGATCTCGACAAATCACTTTCAAAACCTCATAAGGGTGTCGTTAGATAAGTTGACATTTGTTAACTTTCGGTTTGCAGGCGTTTTAGCATCACTACTATTGACATGAAAACATCCGACTCTTGCAGAGGCAAGAACACAAGCTTGGATAGGTTTTCTTAATACTTTCGAACCTTGTAACACTTTAATTTTTAGCCAAACAGATATTACAACCACATAAAAGTTGTGGATCACGACTGATAAGTAGTTTTTTAAAGGTACGATCATAAGACGGATGTTTTTAAGGTGGAGAGTGGCAAACGACGCTTTGTGCAGAGGCGTAAATTTGTTGCCAGCGCCTACAAATCAAAAGTAAGCAAATATCAACTTATCTATTGACACCTCTAACTCAGTCACTATTTAACCTAGAGAGCTGATCTTAGTCTCGTTTTACAGGTAATTACGCTGACTTTTAGCGCACACACACCGCAAACTGATGACTGCTTCTGTTTGTTTAAAAACCAGAAGTGTACAACACTTTTTGGACACCCTATGCACAAAAATATCTTATGCGTACCAATTTACTTTTAACATCTTTCACAAAAAATCCATGAAACTAATTTTACAAGTGTCGGAGTCGATAGACGGATAGAGAATTTCCATATGTCAGCAGAACTCACCTGCTCTCTTCGAGGCATTATGTCACGCACTGGCATGGCTGCTTCTGGGTGAATGCCATGATGAATTAGGGTACTTTCAAGCAATGGAACCTAAAATGAGAATAAAAATTATTGAAAGAAGCAATGGTTTCAACAGCAGTTCTACAAAAAGCTCTTTTAAAGTAGATTTATACCTTTAGAGACTGTTAAGAATTATATTAATGAAAATGTATTATTTTATTAAGTCAAAAATTTTGGCAGATTTTCCCATTTTAGCCCAAAAACGGAAAATAGCCCCAGCACATGAACCTAATGAATCATTCTCCACTAAATAAATTGCAAAATTCAGAGAAATGAAGGCAATATTCTTCTCGGAAAAAACCCCTTCAATTTAACACAATAATCGACCTCTGTATCAAAAGTGAGTTTTTTTTCTAGGAAAAACCAAGCCCTTATTTCTCTCTATATTCCAAAATCTTTGGTTGAAAACCATTCTTTCGGCTTAAGGGCAGTAGCTGTTGTCCTTTGGGTGGCTTAAAAGTTAAAATCTACCAAGATTTATTGCTTAATCGATGCAATATACTGCACATTAGTTTGACGACGCTAAGAACCCGGGATGAATCATTTTAAGTAACGACATATGAGTTGAATGTGTAAAATTTTTGGGAAAGGCTAAATCCAAGAAATGCGCAATTCAATTGCTAAGTTATAAATCTCTTGTTGTATTTTATATTCTGCAAGAAAAAATGATCAAAATGCTTCCGTGCAATTTTGCGTGATTTTTTTTTAGAGTGAGTCAAGACATTTCAAGGAAATTTTGATATGTTTTCCTCTAAAAAAAAATTGAGACATGGGTAGAAACTTACAACGTTGCAATCTGAGGTATGCATTTTTTTACATTAGCCATGAATAAATTATAATCAATAAATTACTTAAAGGATGAGGAAAAACCCTTGCATGGCATTAAGAGCAAAATTCTCCTAATTTTTAGTTACCCACCAACAACGATGAAAAAATTGAAGAGAACACTGCTCGTTCGTTAGAACACATGCATTGTTTAGCAATTTGCAAGTCGGCTTCCAAGTATTGTTACACGTGACATTGTTTTTGGAAGCAGCATCTGGAGGCGATAGAGAGTATTACTTCAAGCAGGTTCCTGGTTATCAAAACAAAAGACTACTTACGAATGGCGATTCCGGAGGCTCGTGCATACTGCTTGGGCTAAGAATCGGACATGGTGTTATCTCCGCTTCGACAGCTACCCCTTTTGGTGAGATTTTCTGTTTAATGACATCGTGAATTCTTGGTGCCATTAATGACCCATCCTGCCTTGAAAGCGTATCATCCCTCATTGCTGATGCGCCTGGAGTTGGCGGTTGCACTCCAACCGGCGGAGGCCATGATGGGAGTGGCTCTCCGAGCTGCAATTGAGAAAAGTTACATTGAAAACGTAGCCATAACAAACACTTAGCAGAAGTCATAAAGGGAAACCATGAGATTAAAGTAAACACTTTTGCTTGGAGTTTTGTGGAACAGACTTGGGAAATAGATTAGATTTTGAAACAATTGCTCCACATTTTTAGTTTGCATCCCGCATACCACAAACTTGAAAGCACCTGTAAGAATACCAAAATTTAAAGACATAGAAAAAACGCATTTCGCGGACAGAAAATTAAGTTTTGTCCTCACCAGACCTTCTAAGGACTTGATAGCCTAGATGCATTGCTCAAATGTCCATCATTTGGGAATTTAAAGTAGATAACGCAACAAAATAAATGCAATTCCCTCACTTTTCAAAGTTTATCTGATCAATTTTGAGGAAATTCTCTGACTTGCTATAGAATGTGGGAGGATGAATGATCATTTTTAAATTTCTCAATCCGGTTAGGGGACAAGCAGAGGCTGTATAATGCAATATAGAGATTATGTAGAGCGATTTGATATAACGCTATTTTTCCTGAAACCGATTCTTTTCCGGATTTTTCTCCAACAATGATCACCCTGTGAGATTGAACAAATAATGAACTGCTGATCATTTTGTGATCTGAAAAATTGACTGAAAAAATGTGGTTTGTCTCTACTAGCCTACGATAATTACTACGTTGTTTGACCTCTTCAAAATGGTTGCGGAAATCTTACATCCAAAAGACCAACAGGTTACTTTAGCAAACACTCCATTAAGCGTATAAGCAGACAACCATTAGAACCACTTAAAATACATCAGATAAAAGGCAGTGAGCTGTAAAATAGTTGCACATGATTTTATAACATTTAGAAGAGGATGGAGGGTAGAACCAACTAAACAACTGTTTGACAAAAGATCCCATAAAATAGAATGGAGATGTTGCATGTGTGAGGAATTTGCAATTTGACTGTTGATTCTTACGTAAAAGTTTGCAAGAAACACGATGTGGCCACTGGTTTTCTCTGGAATTAACTCCCCAAGCTCAAAAAAAGCTCTCAAGTTGAGGACAAAATGGAGGGGATATCCCACGCTATTCTGAGAGTCCACCTCTACATCAAAACAAGATCTCCATGCAAAGATAGGGAGCAAATACATTGACAGGGCTGCCACTTTATTTGGGGACTCTAAAACTGAAAACATGGCATCACTGCTACTGGATTTGCTCCCTATCTTTGCATGGCTAGTTTGTCTTGATGTAGACGTGGACTCTCAGGATAGCGTGGGATATCCCCTCCATTTTGGCCTCAACTTGAGAGCTTTTTTTGAGCTTGGGAGTTAATATCAGAGAAAACCAGTGGCACCATCATGTTTCTTGCGAACTTTTACAAAAGAATCAACAGTCAAATAGCAAATTCCTCACACATGCAACATCTCCATTGTACTTAGAAAGCAAAAAAATTAAGCAATCTTGTGTACAAGTGGTTTGATTTTTTGAAAATGGACTCTTTGGGAAGATAGCAGACACATAATTCAGTTACAGCATTTAAGGCAGACACACTTCCAGAAAGTTTTGAGCGGGTAGGATACGAACATTTTACTCACAATAAATTGGAAAAGTACATAACTGGCCCTGAATGTCTGAGTGATAGTATGGTTAGTGGTGAAAGTCAATGCCTTACTACGATCGGCCTAATGCTTGTCTTGTGTCTCTAAATAATGTTTGACTAAGCATTGTATGATACTAACTTATTCAAGATAATCTACTTTCAAACTTAATAAGTGAAAACTACTCATTTGCTCATGCTTTCTAATTATTTTCATCGCAGAATTCATTTCAAGACCAATGGAAATTGCTGATGAGCATGATGAAAAATCGCTGAGGCAGAAGATTAGGCAAGAGCACAGCTTCCCCAAAAAAGGCAGTATCCAGGGTGTCTATTTAAACAGGCTGGCCAAAAATCAGTACTTTTACAGTACTTTTTCAGTACATTCCCAAGAAATTCAGTACCTCCTGAACAGAAAAATTCAGTACTTTTTCAGTACCTCTAATTGACGAAATTCGGCAAATTTCAAAAATTTTAATTTCCGGCGTAAATTGCGACAAAAACGACAAAAAAGACAAAAAAATAAAAAAATTCCGGACCTCCTTGCGGAATTCCGCACTTTTTCAGTACTTCTGGACCGCCCTTGAAAAATCAGTACTATTTCCATACTTTCCGGAAATTCCGGACTTGTAGACACCCTGGTATCAGAAAGAAAATAGCTGCCTTAATGCTTAATGAAAGTATTTGACACTGGCGTTTGGCAGACAAGAAACGCTACATTTGCCGAGATACAATCAGAAAAAAAAGTTGAAGACCTGAACCAGTAGCAAAAGCTAAAAAATTTAAAAAAGCTGAGTTTCAATTGATGCATGCAAGGGGAAAGTTGACAAACGCTTCAATTGATTCTCAAGGATTATTTTTTAAACAACATCCACAAAAGAAAAAAACTTGTAAAGATTCAATGAATTTCTTGTTGACCAATACCACTATAAATAAAATAAGTCGTTAAAATGTTAAATAAGGTGTTATGATTAGTGCCCTGTCCATTCCCAAATATGAAAGGTGTTGAATAAAGACGGTCGAAATTCTCAGCATAGGCGATAAGACTGTAAGGGCGCGATTTCGTGGAAAAAATGTGAAAATAAGTCATCACTGCTCAGTAGGAAGTAAAATTTTGATCCTACAGAGCGCTCAAACATTCAATTTTGCTCAGTTGAAGTGGGCGAGTCAAATTTTGCCTCCTGTGTTTTTTAGAGACTATGTCTTAATTTTAAGGACTTTCGGAATTGCAAGGTGACCGATGAGACAACTCCTGTATTAACTATTTTAAAGCCTACTAAGAGGAAAGTAAAAAAAGCAGGAGCAAAATGGCGGAGGAAACAAAAAGTGAATCAAGTTGCAACATAGACTGCGGTAGAAAAAAACCAAAAAGAGTCTCAAAAAAATAAGAGAGAAAACACCCCCAAACAAAACCAGAAATTAGAAGAAGTGCAAGAATTCTGAATCATAACAAAGGAAACCACACTAAAAACATATTAATCATCGAGAACCATGTAGAAAAAGCATCCACAAAAGGAAAAGAAAACCCCTCAAGAAAAACCAGATGTTATAAGAACTGCAACAATTCCGTATCATGACTAAGAAAACCACACTAAAAACATACCAGTCATCGAGAGCCATGTTGCTGATGAAACCAATTTCTCCGAACACACCTTCATCCTCCGTACTTATCAAGAAAAGTGAGAAGCGGCGTATGAAAAAGGAGGTGTCCTTTAGAAAGTTAGATGTCTAGTTTTCAATTGTTTCCAGACCACTGATGGGTACTGATTATTAATGTGTAAGAATGTTGTGTACAAGTATCTAGATGATCAGTATTTGATAATGACTAACATATTTTCCGAAGGACATTGACTACTTTTCTATCCCTGTAATAGCTCATTAAATTACTTAATAGGATTCATCCACTTCTGATCATTATTTCACTCTTGTTAGAGCTCATGGCAAGAGTATCAGATGTCCATTTTGAAGTTAGAGACGGTGGACACATACTTAAGAACCGATAGCTTAATAAACTTTCAAGTGTAGTGACAGGAAAAACAATCGAAAAAATATTGATGACAAAGACGTAGTTTAAAAATAGGATGTTCAGCTCCTGAAAGCAAAATGTCTTGAATTATCGAATTATCATCCGTAATATTCATACATAATTAAGAATATATCAAGGAACAGACCAAATAAGGTGCATTTTTCTTGGAGTGGCGATACAAAATCCCATTATGTTCGAGGAAACGCCAAGTTTTAATCTACTAAAAAAAGAGCTGCTTTAAATTAAGTCGGTTGATATAAGCTACCATACTTTAAAAGCTCATAAAACTAGCGGTTATAAAGGAATGGTAGAAAAAGAAGAAAATTTCTTCATCAGTAGACATGTAGCTGTAAATTTAAAGCAGGAGAAAAGCATTGAATTTTTCGGGGATGTTTTTTGTTTATTGCAAAGAGTGCTTCATATCAATAGTTCACCATCAAAAGGACTATTGTTTCTGCAATAAGCTTCTTCGTTGTTGGTGCAAAATATTGAAAGAATCTGTAAGGATTTTGTCAGAATTAACGAAAAGGAGTTTGTGTCAACAGGCCAATTTTTACATCACTGCTGTATTAGTATATCAGTGAAGAAAAAAAAGTAATGGCATGTATTCTTTTTTTCCCCCCAATCTTGCAAAGCTTGTATCTAAATATGAAACTTCCAGGATTTGTGCCATCAGAAAAATAGGAGACAGTTAAAATGGGGATGACCATGTCAAGTCATACTCCAGGGGGAAAACTTACCTCTAAATCATCTAAACCAAACTCCTTGTCAAGTCTGTAAAATAATAAGTTTCAATTATAAAATGCAAACAAGCTAGTAAAAGTCAATCTTAGAAGTGAAATGAATTGGACGATGCAGTTTCATTCTCTACAATTTTTTTTTATGTGTGACAATTGGCGGGAAAAAGACCTTAGTTCAGAGAAATAAAATTTTCATTGGAGCGATATTTATGAAATGAATCAGTTGCCCTAGTCAAAGAATCGCATATTGATGGATGAGGTTTATAGGTCAGCCAAAAATAATAAGATTTGTTAAAATGCTTAAATTCTACGTCCAATATTAACAGAAATAACACTCTTCTAAAAACATGGTGTATGATGTCATCGACCGCAGAAGTTTATACCATGGTTTCTTTCACATTGAATCAGTGATGTACACATCTACACTAGTTGCTTCCCTTAAACCAAGGAAAAAACCATGGTAAGCACCATCACAGTGGATGATGTCATGAACCATATTTTTTGAAGGGCGATATCTGGGATGTTATTGGACCAGGAAACTTGGTGGCTCATTTAGCGCAGCTAATAGGTATATCCCACTGGTTTGGTTTTCTTTTCTTTTCTTTTTCAAGTGTTTAAAATATTCACGATTCTTTTTTAACATTGATTAAGTGTTAAAAATTTCCTTTTTTGACTCAAAACCAAATCAAGTGCCTGACTACCTCTCTTAGTTATTTTTGATTTATCTTCATCATTTACTGCAATAATTAGCAACTATAACTTTCATAAAATTTAACCAAAAAGAAGGAAATGTAAGTTAGAAAATTCCAAAATCCAAAATCATGAGGAAACTGGGTATAGAATGAACCATATACATGTTGAGAAAGGAGGCTCCAGTAGCAACAATAACCTACTAACAGCGTGCCACCGGGTCAAACAAGGCCAAGAAGGTGTAAATGCAAGACATGGCATAAAATCTTTTCCAGAACCAACGTAATGCTCAGAGCCGCTAAATATTTTCCCCGATATTTCAAGACCATGTCGGAATGGGCGCTGTCAAAAAGTGTTTGGAGAAAGTTGGAAAACTGTGAAAAAAAGTTTCCTAGATAAAATACAGCAGCAACAAACCTATCAAAGACTGGATCCAAACTGATGAGGTTGATCAGTAGGTCTTTATCATCAAATGAGCTTTGGAAGATACTTGAAGAGTCCTGAAAAAGGGAAATGGACAAAATTTGTAAAGTGACACTTAGAAAGCAGTGGGAAATTAAAAAGTTTGATTGCATAATGTTTTATGTTACTTTCAGGTTTCTTTAAACATAAATTTTTGGACATCAATATTATTGTAACATGAGTTGTAATGATGTTTCCGAGTCCAGTCTTCAGGTTTAATCAGATCGTTCTTTAGTGAAAATTTCATTGATTCAGAAATGTATAATGAAGGGAAGGTTAATCATTTATTGTTCCTTAACTATTCATTGAAAATGCCTCTCCATGTTTACATGGTACCATGGTTGCCTGATTGGGCTCCTGCACCCTGTCCGTGCAGTTAGGCAGCAGATCACAATGACTCCTCCTACATACTGACATTCGTTAAGTATAATGCCACTGGTTCAAGCACCTGTATGTCAGAGTGAATCGTTCATAGCGAGACATGTTGAAAACCAAGATGGATAACCTAATCTGTTGCATGATTGTAGTTTCATTATTCACATGTGACATATAAATATGTGGTTATTCTTATTTCCCTCCCTGTCTCTGTCTGGTGTCTGCATTCCTATTAGGGGATCGGGTCCTATGACTTGATCCACCAGAGGGAGAGCTGGACACCGGAGAGAGAGAGAGTGACCGTTACTGAGACGTCATATTGAGTTACTTCGGTCTTAGCGCACAGACGGTCAAGTCATCATTCGAGATGTGAATATTTTTCGTGGGGGAAAATCACCGCTCGGGTGATTTTCTTTATTTGATTTCTTCTATGTGTGTTCTGGCCGGTCGGCGAGCCGTTCATTCCTATTCCTGTCTCTCAGTCGTTATTCTTTTATGCTCCCGTGTTCTTCGGCTGCTACGGCAGCACCGTTTCACACAGTTGACTCCACTTTCACCAGGAGCACCATTGATAGTACCAAGGGAAAGACCATGCTATATCCTACCATGGAGGGTAAGATCATTTACCTACGGTGTTTTTTGAAAGACTGCCAAATCGTGGATTGAGGGAATAAGGCAGGAAATGAGGAGATGCGATCGGCCGAAGGAGCTCTGGCAGGATCGCTATCAGTGGCGGTTGGGTGTCACAGAGGGCACAGAAGCGCAACAAGAGTGACTTGTTAGTAGTAGTATTTTTTTAAAGATGCTATTCCTGTTGCCAGAATATCTACTCATAAACATATCATCATCTAAAATCCTCCTTTCCCATTACCTCATATTTTGCTTTTTCCACATTTCTCCAAAAATTCCTCTTTTCTTAAAAGCCTCGTTTTTTCATTACCTCTTTATCTTTTCTTCTTTACCTGACACACATTTTGAGCTCTAACAAGGGCAGATGTCTGCAAAAGGTTAGAAAATTTTTATTTGGAAACGAGAATGTGGAGATTTTAGAGGAATGAACTGAACCGTGCAGAATCTGACTGAAATTTTATAAATACATAATATAATTAATATTATGGCATACCTCTGAAGTATTTTCATTGAGTTTGATAGAACGTACTATGATAAAAATTATTGAATAACTTTAAGGTTCTTTTTTTAAAATAATTGCAGAACTTTAGAACATCAATAATTTTAGGTGAAAAATCTATACGTTTTCTGTTCTTTTGTATAGATCTCCTAAAATTAATGCTATTCCAGTCTCTCTGCACTTTTTCTGTGCAAAGGGCACCCTGCAATGGTTAGTTGTGCAGGTACTGGATATTGGATGGATATTTCTATTTTTCTTACTTTTTGAAAATCGCACTATGAAACTAAATGTTGTAAAACATCCAATCAGCAGTACAAAAGATGCTCCATTAGATGCCCAGGCCAGCATAGAAAAATCAGAAGCTTAAAAGATTCTGTATCCTCTAACCGACAGATTGATTGTCAGTTTAAGAATAGAGAAAATGGTCATAGATGGATAGAGTAGGATTATATTAGTGCCTGTAAATAAAAAATTATATCATTGCAGTCAACAGCTGCTTGTGAAAGGATGAATCTTCGTAAATTGGAGCACATATTAAAACATGTTTATAATTCTACAATTCCATTAAAATTTGTTATTACTGTGGGTCCACCTACCAGAGTAACAGGTGGCTCAGTAAAGGTGTGGAAACGGTCACTATCCTGGAGGGTAGCTGCAACTTGATTTATGACCTGCAGGTGTAACAGAACAAATTTCATGATTAGGAAAGAAGCTATTAAATAATCTATTTCTAATTTACAGCTGCAACTGCAAATGATGATCCATAATTAAGATAACTCAGAATGACCACAATCAGAGCTCACCATTCTAGGATCTTGGCAAATAAAAGGCAAATCTTGAGACGAGATGCCAATTTCAAGAGATAATGTAGTGTATTTTTGGAAGGGAATTCACTACATGTTGCATTCTCTTCTGATGTTAGACCTAGACCTGAGATCCTGAGATGATTTCCTGAGAGAGATATGTGTGTCAAATACCCAATCACAGTGGCTATTCAACAAGTAGGTACATACTTGTATTGGCTTTAAAGCAAATGAATATACATTCTGATTGACTAAAATAACTTCATCGGCACACTTTCAGTTTTTTAACGAGCACTCAGGTTTTTAATTTGACCCATGGGTTTGCAAGTAATATAAGTTTTTCTGCACCAATGTCTTGCCACTAAGAGTCAAAAATTGTATTAATCTTATCTGAAGGAACTTTCGAAGTATTATCTACAAGTTACATGATGTTTGACATCTATCTAATTTTTAAATTTGTTTAGTGAAAGCAATAAATCTCTTGAAAATATATTGAAGTAAAATGACTCACACTGTCATAATCTTTCAGATTGATGACAAAATCCTCCTTTGGAATGGTATGCGTTGCATCTGAAACGTAGCAAAAAAAGAGGAAAAGTAAATAATGAGGAAACAATTAAGTTTACGCTACTGCCATGCTAAGGAAAAACGCATAACATTTAAAAGAGCTGCCAAATATTCTCCGAAAATGTTTATTTCTGAGATTTTTAAATATTTCCTTGTGATATTATAAGATGATTTATGTAGACCTGATTGCGAAAATAATCTGTGAAAAATATTCACAGATTTCCCTGCAAATATGTATTTCATCAAAGGAAACATGACGACGTCTGAAGGGTGATACAGCGATTTCCCTTAGCACAGCAGACTAGGTCTACAGAAGTATAGTTACGTTAAATGGTAGAAGGAAAGAAACGGGCAGGAGAGAGAAACGGGTGAAAAAGGTATTGATATTTCCTAAACAACAACAAAAAATTATTTGAAAGGCAAAATCAAAACCCTTTTAGGTTACCCAGTGTAGGTCTGTAGGTATACTCCAAAAATTTCTTAGTAACACACCTTTTTGTGCAGTTTTAGGTAAGAATGCGGTTGTTATGAGTTTGAGCCTAAACCATCTCCTGTGATGCTGCAATGGTCGATACCTCTCTGTATGATTGACCTGGTCGAGACTGGCCCCGCCTGAGGGGTCTCGAATAAAAAATGGGCCTTGCCTCGGCGACTGCGTAAGGGCTGCTCCTCCCTTCAAGATCGTCTGCATTCATAATAAACAGATGCCAAAGTTTTCCTTAAGTCAAATTAATTTCGATTTTTTGAGACAAACAATCCGAAATAAACATCTATATTTTTGCAGAACTTACCCATTTGACAACAACCGAAAACAGCACCATAAAAATTTTGCTGTAACGTCAACTTTAGCAATGATGCTGTGACAATAGTTTCACAACCTGTCAGGCAGGTGTTACCTTGTGAGATGTAAGATTTTGCAAGGGTGTTGAAAGTTCATTAATTGATAATATTTCACTGTCTTACCTTTAACTTTCTTGGGTTTTTCCTTGGATTTGCCTTTCCGTTTCAAGGGGTTGAGATGAAAGCCTCTCATATCAACTAAAAAAACATTAAATGACACTAAAATTAGAATTTCACCATTTCAAAAGGGCGAAAATATGCTACTAAAACAAATATTGGACCAATGATATGTAACCATTTCGGTAATTCAGTCATTTATTGCTTCATACATCTATTGAAAAATGAGCATACCGTGAGTCCAAAAAAAAGTAACAAAGGACAATATAACAATCAATGAAAGGCCACAAATAATACAACAGCTGGATGTACTTGATACGACAGATAATAAAGGGGGGGGGGAGGGAATGAGTTTAACACGTGAGTAAAAAAACTAAGAGAGAATGTAAATAAAGTTATCTGGATAGAAACAAATCAAGAGGTAGAATAGTGACAAAGACCCAGATTCCTTACAAACCACTTGAAAGAGCGCTGTTCAACGCCTTTCAAAGCCTCAGAGGACTGCTCTACAGTCTGACTGATCTGTACCTTGCAGTATTCAAATAAAAATTTGATCTGAACTGAACTTCCAAAAATTGCCTACCAGTAAGCAGTAGGTATACTATTAATCTATATAACCTAACGAAGAGTTCCGGTTAATCACTTGAAAGGGCGCTATTCAACGCTCTTTTAAGCCTCAGAAGTCTCCTCGTCATTACTTTCAGGAATGTCACTCCTTTAAGAAAAGTATTAGAGCAAACTGCTCAGATATTGTCTTTCAAAATTTCTTTCTCCGCATTTTATTTAAGAAATTGACCATATGAGGAGAAATTTACACATTTATATGGATTTTGAAAGTTTTGATGGTACACACTTTCAGCTTTTAGGGTGGTTTAAATAAATTATTTTCTACTTGTTAATTTATAAGAAAGAAAATACTCACCATAAAGACTAAAGGTTTGCTTTTGGAATAACTTCACGATACTGAGGAGTAAATCACTTGCTATGTAGAAAGACATCTTTTGTAGACGAAAAAAGCTCCTATAAGTTAGTTCAAACTCAATCTTTCTGAGAAATTCCTCGTCACACAGTGCCATTACAGATGAACTATTGATAGAGAAACATATCAAGATTACAGAATAAATCTGGAGTAAAGTTTCAAATAAATGCTAAAATACTGTTAAAAAAATAAAATAAACTGGCAAGATAAAATCCCACGAGGATTTCCCTCTCTCCCTCTCACCCAAGTACTTTAATCCACCTATATGCCTGTGCTACCATGTAAAACTTGTCCGAAAGAGGAATCTCTGAAAATATTGGAATTAAAACTTTCTCAAGAGGCTAATGGAGTGAATCACACCTGTTTTGCCCTTTTGAAGGTAGACGGCCATAGATTGATAAATACCTGCCAAAAATTCAATTGTCAACAGTAGGAGATAGGTTTTGAAAAACTTTTCTTTGAGAAAGGACCCCGCACACCTCTTATGGGAAGCTGCACCACGACCGATTGCCTTCTGACTTATGTTTTTCGATTCTCCTCAAGATGCTGATCAAAAGTTATGATTGCGCCAACTTTCTACGATGCACCGTTTTCGCAAAAAACCTAAGAGAAGATTCAATTATTCGGGGATAAAAAGCGAGAAAGATTCCTCATTTCAGTACTCGAGTGAACAAATCAGGGGAACTCCCGCACTGAGCGGCACTCTTATCTCGGATTCCGCTCGCAGTTTTGCTCGACCACCATCCAAATCAGATTCTTGAGGAGCATAAGAACAGGAAAGTCTGAACGTCTACCGGGCGAGTGCGGGAGAGAGATAGCCTCTGAGTCGGCAGGTACAGATAAGAAGACGGACACGCGCTACGTTTTTTCCTTATTTACATCGGGCCTGTCCTCAAATGCTTTGTTCTTTTTTATTCATAGTCGCCCAATAATTGAATCTTCTCTTAGGTTTTTTGCGAAAACGGTGCATCGTAGAAAGTTGGCGCAATTATAAATTTTGATCAGCATCTTGAGGAGAATCGAAAAACATAAGTCAGAAGGCAATCGGTCGTGGTGCAGCTTCCCATAAGAGGTGTGCGGGGTCCTTTGATTCTTTGAAAAACAGATAGATAATGAAAAAAAATAGCTAGAACACAAGTCTGTAACTAAAATATTAGGGATTCTATGGCTGATCCTTACATGATTTTTAGCTCAGAGTCTGAAAATCGTTATTTTTCTCAAGGAACAGGGGTTTCTAAGGAATATCAAGCGAATTTCACTTATAGTTCCAAGCCTCTTTGGGAAGTTCTGCCCTGATTTATCTCATCAACCATCAACAATGATGGACACCGTTACCAACAGATTTGACCAATCAGGTCCGGTCAATTTTCGATAGATCGAACCTTTTCTAGGACTACCTCGCGAGGCAGTATCAAAATTACCCACCAACGTTGCAATTCATATGTAAACGAATCGGAAGTAACAAACTCAAAATAAAATGGCAGCTGGAAGGTTCCAGAGTTAAAGTGCTACCAAACCTCTTAATAAAATTCGCTAGTCTAGTTTTCAGGGAATTTTCTGCGTATCGAGACAAATAATCAGGGTTAGTTTATGATTTAGCAGCTCAAATTGTTCATGAAAACATACTTATACTGCTTGCCTGACTGCTCATCCCCGCAGTGTCTGATAACTAGGTTTTTCCATTGTTCTTCCTTTCGTCCTATTCTACTTTAACTTGTTTATGAACTTAGACTATGCGCATTTGTAGCATCTGAGGTCCAAAGTCTCCAAGTCTCGGATCTTGGTTTGATGGTGTATTAATCCACAAGTCACACGCATTGAAATTAAAACATTACGGAGACAAATAAAGAAAATATGGGGAATTTAACTAAACTAACACATGCCCCAAGGCTCGGAGTATCATTAAAATATACTAATTCAGTTAAATTCCTCAAATTTTTATTTTTAGGTTTTTGTAACATTATAATATTAATATGTTTGACGAGTGGAGAAATACTCCATCAAACCAAAAACCAACACCTAAAAATGGGCATACAAATGCCCAAATGTTCAAAAGGCAGATATGGGCATGGTTATCAACAAGTTAAGTTCAAAAAGATTGGGACAAAAAAAAATGAAGGTAGGTATGCCGTTACTTGCTCAATAGAGTGCACCATGTTCAAGTTAAGTTTCTCCAATCCTATTGCATAATCAGCCTATATATTCCCATGTAAAACTGATGTGAGAGAACTGGAAAAATTATTTCATTTAGGTTTCTTATGGAGCTAATTTCACGTAATTTTTTATGCCAAAGCTGAAAAACGCCTCACTTATCTCTATCACCCACCAAAACATTAAGACAAATTTTCTAAAAATGACTCTTGCATGAGCCAAAAAACAAGTTTTGGGAGAATTCACTTTCTTGAATATTTCTTGAGTTTGAAATAAATCTAGATCAATAAAAAGCATTCTTAGAACAGCCTAGCTGCAAGGCGGATAAAGGACAGTGGTCGCATTTTGTACCCTCTTGACGTCACACAGCATCTGGTACGTTTAGGGTACATCCTGATTGCATGGTAAAGCATGTACCCTCTGCACATCACAGCCTTTAAAATGACGGCTCAACTCAAAATTCGGCCACCTTTCTTTATTCGCCTTGACCTAGCTCCTCATAACAGCTTGCTTGGATAGAAGGAAAAACCCGCAGAACCATGAGAGCACAGCAGTTCAACTTACCAGAGTTTTGAGATACTCAGGTTCCACATGGAAAAAGTTTTTTTCGTCTGAAAGAGATGGACGTCACCATACTTGACATGGATGTAGAGTAATTGGTTGCCTTGAGGTAATTTTAAGATTATTCTATGGAGCAGGAAATTTTCCATCCTAAGAAAAGAGTACAATATTACATTACACATCGACGATGAAAGTCGGCAATCACATAACTCGGTTTGCGACGTCGCAGACTTCCTGTCATACTTTATTTTTTAAACGGGAAACTACTCAACGGTAATTCTTTAAAACTTCCGTGATTTTTCTTCTATGCGCGAGGAAAATTCTGCAAAAACTTCAAGGAATAATGTCCATTTGTTCTCCTTTAAAAAAATAACATAGTTGCGGAGATTTTCAGACACCGCAAATGAGTTATGTGATTGCCGACTTGCACCGTCGACATATAACATTTCCATAGGTTGAAATTTCTATTTTCGTATGTATATATGCATTCTTACAAAGCGACAAGACCTGTTATGAAAGTAGCTGTCAGTAGAAATTGGAAGAAAAGAGTCCTTGGATACTCTTCCTCCAATGGAGGAAACAATTAATGATGCAAATTGATCACCGAACTACTAAGAATGAATCTTGTAACAGCACATGGACAGAAGATGATCTCACACAGAGAGAAAAGATCATGATGGCTCAGATTCATTCATCTTTTCGGCAAGAATGACCGTTTTAACCTAATAACAGGAGATTTTAACTCAAGGCTTTTTATACACCGACGGCAAAATTGACGTCTCCTCATTCACCTGTTAATGCGGGTACCATCACAATCATCTAGTTGAGTACATACATTTCTGGCGATCAGTGAAGCAGGAAAAGATGAACCAGAATATAACTGCTGTAAGTAAGAGATGCCCTCATGAACATTCTTCTAGCATGATTTGTCTTCAATTATTGGCATGGTTGAACTAGTGTCAATGGTGTCCAATAAGTGTATGGCATTGACTAAGTAAAGAATCTCAATAGATTTTGACTTTTTATCCAAATAAAGGATAGTTCTCCCCGCTTTGAAGGAATGGAGTGCATTCAATGAGAAAACATCGCTGATTAACCCAGGGGAAAGGAGGATCTAGGACACGAGCCTCCCGAGAGCAACGCCCTGATACCTGACATTTCATCTTGTAGTGTTCCTTCCTATACCTATAGTGCGGTGCCATGCCATACTTCTTTATCATATCTATCTCTATTCATTAGCCTAGCGCCTGTCTCTTTCCAACCCTGCGCCAGGCGCCACCCTTATCCGACACTCCCCAAACTCCCATTACCCCAGCACTGCCTGGCATGGATAGTTCCTAGCTTTCTCTTCGCCATCTTTCCTTTCATCATCATTATCCCCATGGCAGCTACCAGGACAGGTCACACTCGTACTCAGACTCTGGCCACAACTCTGGTCACCATGCTTGTTCAGACACTAGTTTTAGAGCAGTTATAGCTAGTTTGAGATTATACTTGTTGATACCCTACTTATTTTGGGTTATGTTTTCGATGTCTTCACCTCACCCAACTGATGTTGGAGTATGTTACACTGGAAAGGGAAGAGCTAGGCAAGAAACACAAACTCCATAGGTACAAAACCCTGATACCTAACACTTCATGTCTTCAGAGGAAATATGGGAGCGACCTCACCATCTTGGCGAAGCAAAAGATGGGATGAACTTTCCCCAGCTTAGGCAGTACAGGTGAGAATTGGGGGGAAACGGCGGGGAATGGCGGGGAAACGACGGCGAAATTAGATTGAATACCACATGCAGATTTTGCTGAGAAAAACACGAGGGGGATGGCACGGAATGTCCATCCAGTACTTTTAAGTCTTGCTGGTAAGGGGACTCAAAATAAGGGGACTTGTAAAGTCTCAAAAGAAGTACGTGAACGTTATGAATTTCTGAATAAGGATCTGCGAAAAACCTTGGAAAATTTGTTGGAAACAGTGGAACTTACGCGAACACAAAAGAGACGTTGACGTTGGAAGATCTTCAACTCCCTGATCAGTTATTTCAACTTATTTCATTTTTTAAGAACCGTGTGGACCTCGCGAAGCACGTGGACAAACATATTAATAAACAAAACTTGCCGCCATGGTTCAAAACTGATACATTTTCCCAATTATTCCTCTTTTCGAACAAAAGGAATTTTAACGGCAAATTCTGAACCAGGCGTTTTGATTGGTCCAGAGCGGCTCATTCCATTTATTCCGAGTTGAACCAAATTAGGCGGGAATTACAAATAATTCCGGATATCCTGTTTACCACATCGTTTCCGTTTCCTGTTAGACAGTGTTGTCAGTTTGGTTTGTTGAGTTAAACTGGCAACACTGTACCGGAAACGGAAACGATTAGGGAAACAGGATATCCGGAGTTATTTGTAATTCCCGCCCAATTTGGTTCAACTCGGAATAAATGGAATGAACCGCTCTGGACCAATCAAAAGGCCTGGTTCAGAATTTGCCGTTAAAATTCCTTTTGTTCGAAAAGAGGAATAATTGGAAAAATCAGAAGTAAAATCAAACCACGCCCTAAAATCCGTTGCACGGTAAACGGCGTAACGGCCATCCGCCATATTGAATTAGTCAGATCGTTGTCGTGTGCAAAGCCGCTCCGTTGTTCGCAGCTTCGCACACTCCCGAGTTTCTAGTCCTCAACCTACTTTACTTTCCGTGGATTTCGAATTCACCTCATTCAAAATGGTAAGTTTTCATCTTTACCGACTTTATATCCTTTGTACTTGACCATCTAGCTTCAGTATTTGCGCAGTTTTTGGACGGTTAGTTCGGTTTGTCACGGTGCAACAGCTCTCTGAAATCGACGGAACCCGAACTCGTGAAGACATCTCAACTGTTTCCCCCAGCTTAACAGCCTTCCTTTTCACATAGCGGATGTTTTTCGTCGGCTTACACTCTTTTCTGTTTGATTTCATTCAGCGTCAATAGGCTTCCTAGCGAAAGAGTGCTCGGTCGCCATCAGCTGAAACTGGCTTTCACTATCCACTTTATTTCTATCAAAGTTACAGTATCCTCTCTCATTCTCAGGCCTAACTCCCTGTTGACACCCTGAGGATTCGACATGTGGACAAGTCGCCCATGTCGGATTACATTTTCAATGTGTTCAATGGCCTGTTGTAATTATACAGGTGTCTTCCAAGTCTCACACTTCTTACCCTATTTAAATTTTCGTCACCAACTTAATCGCTTTCAACAAGTCCGAGAAGCCTCAGCCCCACCAAGAGCTGTGATACTCCTCTCAATTGTCTTGGTTTTGAAAAACTTTGGTGATGGGCCACCCCTTAGATGAGCCTACCTCATGTAGGATATGTAGGGGGGCTCGCCCACTCCCCACTCCTTGAAATTCTATGTGGCCTTACCGAACACAGATGATGAGGGATTGTTGCCTTTTAAGGTGATTCGATGGACCACGGAAGCACATGCAGCGAAGGGCAATCGGGTAACTGAGTTTGCGTGACGGGTTGATCCGTCTGTAAACACCATGAGGACATTGTCAAATGTTAGATATCTCTCTGAACCTAAAACTGACACGAAGTTCGGCACATATCAGATTCAAGCATAGAAGATCACAACTGATGGATGAAAAAAAAGATTTTTCATCGCCTCTCCTTATTGGAAAGTGATAAGGTAGTAAGTTGGACAGCAAAATGTATGGGATGGTTGAGGGGGACCCTCATTTTCCTTCCACCCAAATCAAGTTAGAAATGTTCATCGAAAAGGTTGAGGGTACTTTAAGGAAAACCATTCAAAGTAAGAATGTCAGCCTCAATTACTGCAAGCTAATTGCCCTCCTCGTCTTCATTATGGTGATTCGACGGTTGCCTTTTTTTTGTGTCAGAGCGACGTTAGATGTAGGTATCCCATCAATTCGTTCCATGATTATAGCTACTTGTCATTTTTCCGAATTGTGAGATAGCACTTCTGTTGTCGTGAGACTAAAGAATTCATGTACCAAATTTGGACAGAGTTTAACAGAAAGGAACCAACCCACATAAGGTTGAAACTGAGAAAAAGGGCTGAAGTTTTATTTCTTCATAAGGCTCAATGAAGAAAATAAACTTTAGCCCCTCTTGACACGGACTAATAATTTTTTCTTGACTCCGAGTTTACGGCAGGGGAATATATCGGACCAGTGGAACTCAAAAACATTCCTAACTCAGTTTTTTCAAAAATGTGGGTTGGTTCCTTTCTGATGAACTCGGTCCACTTGACATCGAATTTCATCGTACTAAAGGCAGGGTTTTTTCAGAGGATATATATCGCATTCGAGTGCAGTTTCGATATCAGTATCAAATGCAATATTTTCCTCCCTACAAAAACCCTGCCTTTACTATGCTGAATATCTTTTTTGTATTTGGTACATGAATTTCTTTGACAACAGAAGTGCCATCTCAAAATTTGAAAAATATGACAAGTAGCTGAAAGTATAGAACGAATTGATGGGATGTATCGCCAGTAGCTCTGACAAAAAGATGGCAACTGTCGAATCAACTTACTTAGGTGCATGACATACTTTTCATCTATTTTTTGTGGGAGGCAGCCAGCGTAGGCCTCAATTGCAAACCTCCATAAACCCATTGCAGTTAGTCACTTTGTCGACTGTAAATTGGTAAATAATATTTTCTCATTGAAATCTGCCTGAGTTTTGAATCAAAGACGGTTTGAAGACCTTTGATTTCTCATTCATCGTTTGGACATTCAACACTTTAATTTGTATCTGATATATTTCATATAACTTGGAGATAATATTCAAAATCTGATGAAATAATGTTTCTGTTCTACAGCGTGAATGTATCTCAGTGCATGTCGGGCAAGCAGGAGTCCAGATTGGTAATGCCTGCTGGGAGCTGTACTGCCTTGAGCATGGCATCCAGCCTGACGGTCAGATGCCCTCTGATAAGACTATTGGTAGTGGAGACGACAGTTTTAACACTTTCTTCAGCGAGACTGGAGCTGGAAAGCATGTTCCCCGAGCTGTGTTCGTAGATCTGGAACCCACTGTTGTTGGTAAGTATTATCCGTAAAACCTTGAAAAGCCAGGAATAAAATAGGACTTTAGAAAGTTAGGGAGGTTTGTGAGTCTTGCATTGATGTAACAATTTCAACTGATGGCATTTGAGTCAGTGTTAAGAGCCTCTGATGCCTTTTTCTATCATCGGAACCTGATGAAGTAGAATTTTGTCTTAAGTTTAATAAATGCTATGCACCTAATTTTGAGGGGAAAGTGTCCAGCAGTCAGTGGAATTATTCTCGAAGGTAAGAAAATTTGGGACTTTGGAGTCAGAGTATATAATAAAAAGGCAGGGAATCTGAAAGTGAGGAAAATATGAAAATTTGTTTCAACCTGCACATGAAATTGAGGTTACTCCTTGGACATCGTTTGAAGTACTCTGAGCTCTTCTTTATTTGTTGACTTTCACAGAAAATGGTCTTGTACATTTCACATCAAAAGTAAGTTAATATCGCATTTTTCCAAAGCAAAGAAGAAGATGGACAATTTTAAAAATACCGTTATCAGGTTCTCTCCCTTTTTCTTAATGCTCCAATTTACAAAGAATATTTTTGAAAGTACTTAAATTTCCTATTTAAAAATAGTCTTCAGCTGTCCCTAAAGACTTTTTGATGGGTCATGATGAGTCGTTCAATAGACCTGTAAAGCTTAATTAAAGGGTCTGAAAGTATACTGTTGTGGCCGCCTTAACTCTGTTAGAGATTTTCTCAAAGAAACTAGCATGAAGCCTGTATGCAAATCTCATTCTGTTCCCAGATGAAGTCAGAACAGGCACATATAGACAGCTGTTCCACCCTGAACAGTTGATCACTGGAAAGGAAGATGCCGCCAACAATTACGCACGTGGTCATTACACCATTGGAAAGGAAATTGTAGACATAGTATTGGACCGCATCCGTAGATTAGCTGACCAATGTACTGGTCTCCAGGGTTTCCTAATCTTCCACTCCTTCGGTGGTGGTACCGGATCTGGTTTCACCTCCCTTCTCATGGAACGACTCTCAGTTGACTATGGCAAGAAGAGTAAATTGGAATTTGCTATTTACCCTGCACCTCAGGTTTGTTCAATCTCAAACTCCTCATTCCACAAATTATGCGCAGTAGCATAACCTGAGTTATACCTCTTCTGCCAAAATCTGTACCGCTGTAAATTGAGTTTTACACTCTTTACACAACTTGTGTGCAGTAGCATAAGCTGAGTTCTGCCTCTTTATGCCAATAACTGTACTTGTGTAAGATGAGTCCTACGCTCTTTACACTAGAATTTGCAGCTGCATATGTTGAGCTATACCTCTTTATGCCAAAATCTGCACTTGTGGAATTTGAGTTTTACACTCTTTACACAAATAATTTGGAGTAGCATAAGCTGAGTATTATCTCTTTATGCCGAAATCTAAACTCGTGTAATTTGAGTTAACACTATTTACACAAAGAATATGGAGGAGCATTAGCTGAGTTGTACCTCTTCATGCGAAAATCTGCACTTGTGTAATTTGAGTTTTACACTCCTTACGCAAATCATGTGCAGTAGCATAAGCTGAGTTATACCTCTTTATGGGAAAATCTGTACCTGTGCAAGACGAGTCCTACGCTCTTTACTCAAATTATGTGCAGTAGCATAAGCTGATTTATACCTCTTTATACCAAATTCTGCACTCGTGGAATTTGAATTTTACACTCTTTACACAAATAATTTGGAGTAGCATAAGCTGAGTATTATCTCTTTATGCCGGAATCTACACTCGTGTAATTTGAGTTAACATTCTTTACACAAAGAATTTGGAGGAGCATTAGCTGAGTTGTACCTCTTTATGCGAAAATCTGCGCTTGTGTAATTTGAGTTTTACACTCCTAACACATATATGTGCAGTAGCATAAGCTGAGTTATACCTCTTTATGCGAAAATCTGTACCTGTGCAAGATGAGTCCTACGCTCTTTACACAAATTAAGTGCAGTAGCATAAGCCGAGTTCTACCTCTTTATGCGAAAATCTGCACTTGTGTAATTTGAGTTTTACACTCCTTACGCAAATCATGTGCAGTAGCATAAGCTGAGTTATACCTCTTTATGCGAAAATCTGTACCTGTGCAAGATGAGTCCTACGCTCTTTACGCAAATTATGTGCAGGAGCATAAGCCGAGTTCTACCTCTTTATGCGATAATCTGCACTTGTGTATTTTGAGTTTTACACTCCTAACACAAATATGTGCAGTAGCATAAGCTGAGTTATACCTCTTTATGCGAAAATCTGTACCTGTGTAAGATGAGTCCTACGCTCTTTACACAAATTACATGCAGTAGCATAAGTTGAGTTTTACCTCTTTATGCGAAAATCTGCACGTGTGTAATTTGAGTTTTACACTCCTAACACAAATATGTGCAGTAGCATAAGCTGAGTTATACCTCTTTATGCGAAAATCTGTACCTGTGTAAGAAGAATCTTACGCTCTTTACACAAATCATGTGCAGTAGCATAAGCCAAGTTCTACCTCTATATGGGATAATCTGTACCTGTATAATTTGAGTTTTACACTCCTAACACAAATTATGTGCAGTAGCATAAGCTGAGTCATACCTCATTATGTGAAAATCTTTACCTGTGTAAGAAGAATCTTACGCTCTTTACACAAATTATGTGCAGTAGCATACGCTGATGTATACCTCTTTATGCCAAATTCTGCACTCGTGGAATTTGAATTTTACACTCTTTACACAAATAATTTGGAGTAGCATAAGCTGAGTATTATCTCTTTATGCCGGAATCTACACTCGTGTAATTTGAGTTAACATTCTTTACACAAAGAATTTGGAGGAGCATTAGCTGAGTTGTACCCCTTTATGCGAAAATCTGCACTTGTGTAATTTGAGTTTTACACTCCTTACACAAATTATGTGCAGTAGCATAGGCCGAGTTCTACCTCTTAATGCGATAATCTTTACCTGTGTAAGATGAGTCCTACGCGCTTTACACAAATTATGTGCAGTAGCGTAAGCTGAGTTATACCTCTTTATGTCAAAATCTGTACCGGTGTAAATTGAGTTTTACACTCTTTACACAAATAATTTGGAGTAGCATAAGCCGAGTATTATCTCTTTATGCCAAAATCTGCACTCGTGTGATTTGAGTTTTATACTTTTTACACAAATAATTTGGAGTAGCATAAGCTGAGTATTATCTCTTTGTGCCGGAATCTACACTCGTGTAATTTGAGTTAACACTCCTTACACAAATTATTTGCAGTAGCAAATGCCCAGTTATACCTGGTTCTGCCAAAATCTCTACTTGTGTAAGATGGGTCCCACACTCTTCACACAAGAATTTGCAGTAGCATAAGTTGAGCTATACTTCTTTATGCCAAAATCTGCACTCGTGTAATTTGAGCTTTGCACTCTTCACACAAATAATTTCCAGTAGCATAAGCTGAGTTTTACTATCTGCCAAAATCTGCACTCGTGTAATTTAAGTAATACCCTCTTTACACAAAGAATTTGCAGTAGCATTAGCTGAGTTATCACTTTATGCCAAAATCTATGTGTGTAATTTGAGGTAACACTCTTGACACAATTTGTCTGCAGTAGCTGAGCTGAGTTTTACCTCTTTATGCCAAAATCTGTACTTTTGTTTGTTGATTTTTATGCTCTTCAGAGAAATTGTGTGCATTAGCATAAGGTGAGTTTTTCCTCTTAATGCTAAAATCTGCACCTGTGTCATTTGAGTTATACACTCTTTACACATAGAATTTGCAGTAGCATAAGCTGAGTTACCTCCTAAGCCAAAACCAGTACTTGTGTAAGTTGTGTCCTAGGCTCTTTACAGAAATAGTATGCAGTAACATAATTTGAGTTTTCCACTTAACAAGGACCAAAGCCAGTAGAACTGAGAGGCTGCGACAGAAATTCCATTGTCGAACAAACCATTCATTGCACTCCGAGAGGTAGCAGTTGTTCTCGTCGGTAGTGATTAATCCTTTGCAGACGAGGCAGGTGTCAGCATTGTTATTGATGACATGGATGCCGAGTGCAGAGCGACAGCAAATGTTGAGCCCTTGTGCATGTTTTCAGTTCAAATAAATTGAAAGCTGATCAAACATAGCTACTCTGAAGAATATTTCACTACTGGAAAAAATTTGGAAAAGTGTAGCTGGAAGGAACCTAATGTTGAGAGTGGCCATCAAATTGTGGGCGAGACTTATGAGGTTTTGGTCATCAGATGATCTGTGCCTCGGGGTCAGCTGCCTCTTCCGCACAGTGGTGAGTTGTTGTTAGTCCGTAAGTCACTTTTTGGTGATGTTAAAGTCGAAAATGGAAACAGAAATGAAGCGGGTCCTGATATGGAGCGCTTACTTGAGTTTTCCACTCGACAAGGACCAATGCCAATAGAACTGAGAGGCTGCGACAGAAACTCCACTGCGGAACAAACCATTGCTCCGGAGAGGAAGCAGTTGTTTTTGTCATTAGTGATGAATCCTTAGCAAACGAGGCAAGTGTCAGGATTGGTATTGATGACATGTATGGCCAGTGCAGAGGGACACCAAATGTTGAGCCCTCGTGCATGTTTTCAGTTAAAAAAATTGAAAGCTGATCAAACATACCAATTCGTAAGAATATTTCACTACTGAAAAAAATGAGGAAAATTGTTTACTGGAAGGAACCCTAGTTGTCGCAAAAGCAGGCTCTGTGTTAGCGAAGAACCTTCTACCTTCTCTTTTGAATTCCAAAGTGGTCGGTCATACCATTCATTTGCCCTTACCTTTGGAAGAAACTTTGTAAAGAGTTTTGAGAATTGAACCGGCTGTAATGCCGAATCAAGAGCTCTATTTCCAAAGTTCCTGTGCTATGAAGAAACTATTACTTTGCAATGATGAATTGTAATCTCCTTACCAATGCTGCGATCCTTCAATCTCGATCAGTTTATGGTAGCAGAGGATACAAAATAATTTAGTCGCTAACCGTTTCTAAAAGAATCCAAGTTGGGAAGCCAGGCATGCTCCGATGATTGAACATCTCCAATCATTCTGATGAAACGCCGCAATGGCACAAACACTTGTATTTCTGAAGTGCACGCGAAGCGCAAGGTGTGGTGTAGGTGCGACTGTAAGGGGAGAAGGGAGGTCGCTTCAATATAAACAAAAGAAAATTCCAAGTTATGAAGCCAGGCAAGCTTAGATGATTGAAAATCTCCAATCATCCATATGAACTGCTGCAATGGCTCAAACTCTTGCACTTTTAACATGAGCCTAAATGCAAGATTTGGCATATGTGGGACCATAAGGGGAGAAGGAAGGTCGCTTCCCGTAAAGTGCCTTACTCTGCAATGGCATACATCTAACAGCTGTATTTCAAGTATCATATGAGTCATCATTGGGACTATGTTCTCTGAAGAGCACATCATGGATTGATTTTGTAGGTACCAACTAAAAGCCTCACAGAAGAAAATATCCGCAAATATTTTTATTTCCTGACTTGATAGTGAGTCATACCAAAAAGACGAGATATCTTTCCGCAAAAAACAAAAATAGATTAATGTACAAAATGTCGGCCCAATCCCAAAAAACTCAGATCATTTAAATACAGAATATGCCAAGAACATGCAGTAGCTCTGCGGCTTGAATTCATCATTAAAAAGTAGGTGATATTAAAACGGCTCAATTTCCCCCTCAATGCCCATGCGATATGCAATATACATGCCAAAGTTTTTCCCCGAACAAATTAAATACCTCAAAGCATAATGGCCTGGAATACGTTTTGATTTATCGCTTAAAAGAAGTGATATGAAAACGGCCCAACTTTCCCGAAATTTGCCCACAGCTGGAGGCAAAATTCTTCGAAACTTTCCAACTTTCTGCTTGAGAGACACCAACCATCACTTAAATTTCAGTGTAATGGTTTGTTTTATATATCAAAGAGGTCCCTCTGAAAACTGACATGAATTTTTTTCTTGAAAGATAGGAAACACTAACAACTGTCACAAAGCTGAAAAAAGAAATTGAAGGGAAACAAGGGATGGGCGGCCGGCACGTACAAAAAATTATAATATACATCAGCGCCTACCAACATTTTGGGATGGGTTACAGACCTATTCCTGCCAACATTTAGCTGTTAGGAGGGAAGCATTTCTCGTATCCGCTAAGAAGAGGCTCATATGCCTTTTAATACGCCAAGTTTCAGTAGGCAGTTTGTCAGGCGCTCTATCACGAGCGAAGACATCGCTTGAAAGCTGTAGGTAGGTAAGTATGTGAGAAAATCAACCCAAGGCATCGGAGCTTGACTGCTGATTCTCATCAAGCATTACTAGTATCGCCTGAATGAAGAAAAACCCTTGCAAGGTCTGTTACTGGAAAATGATTGAATGGTGATTCTAGAAGAATTGAACCTGCATTAAATGACGAGACACTTTGTTACAGATCTTGCAAGAGAGACAAGAATCACCTTGTTACCCTCTACCCAACAGTTGATTTCTCCAATATTTGATTCTGACAATTTTTTTTCCCCCTTAGGTATCTACCGCTGTTGTTGAACCCTACAATTCCATCCTAACCACGCACACTACCCTGGAACACTCCGACTGCGCCTTTATGGTCGACAATGAAGCCATCTACGACATCTGCCGCCGTAACTTAGACATTGAGCGCCCCACATACACCAACCTCAACAGGCTCATTGGTCAAATCGTCTCCTCTATCACAGCTTCCCTCCGATTCGATGGTGCCCTTAACGTTGACTTGACTGAGTTCCAGACTAACCTGGTCCCATACCCACGTATCCACTTCCCTTTGGTCACCTACGCCCCTGTTATTTCTGCTGAAAAGGCTTACCATGAACAGCTTTCTGTTGCTGAGATCACCAATGCCTGTTTTGAGCCTGCCAACCAGATGGTCAAGTGTGACCCCCGTCACGGTAAATACATGGCCTGTTGTATGCTGTACCGAGGAGATGTTGTGCCCAAAGACGTCAATGCTGCTATCGCAACCATCAAGACCAAGAGAACCATCCAATTCGTTGACTGGTGTCCCACTGGGTTCAAGGTATGTCTAGGTTTTATGGTCTCTCATTTTTATTTTTTCCAATTTTTATTCTATTCCAATAATGTAGCTTCAAATTACTTTTACATCCTTGCTTTTTTCAAATTTTCAATTTAGCATTCCCTCCATAAATTGAACAACTTCGCTGTTTGAAAGGTATCAATGGTCTAGATATCTATGAGATATATGTATGGTCCCCTGATGCTTGTCAAGTGATTTTTGCAAACAGCAAAATTTGGGAGGTGGGCAGAGGCTAGAGGTAAAGCAAGATTATGAGCAAAATACCAAAATTCACACTGTGAGCTCTTTTGGTATAACTTTAAATTTTGAACAAATGCCTATTTTTCTTTGAAAATTGGTATCAAGCCCCACTTGTATAAGTATCATTTCTTCAAGTTCCTAATGAACTTTGGATCAGATTCAAAATTGAAGGAATACAGGCCATCTAAGGAGGGCACATTTCACCCCAAAATCAACACTGTAAGATGATTTTTTAGAACTGAAGGTTTGGAAAAAGTGCCTTCAAGTTATTAAAAGTTGGCATCTAACACCACTAGTATATCATTTTCACAAGTTCCTTAAAGATCTTTGGACTAGACTCAAAATTGGAGAGGTGCCAACAGCAGTAACGTGCATATGACTTCAAGTCAAAGGCATGCGAACACTCATTGGCTTGAATTAATCAAATTGACAGAGATAACCAAGTTGATAAGTTTCTGATTCTCTTCAAGTATCTGCGTACCATTTGTTTCTAATCCAACCTTTTTTCTGTTATCAGGTTGGTATCAACTACCAACCACCTACCGTTGTTCCGGGTGGAGATCTTGCCAAGGTCCAGAGAGCCGTGTGCATGTTGTCCAACACCACCGCCATTGCTGAAGCTTGGGCCCGTCTTGACCACAAGTTCGACCTGATGTATGCAAAACGCGCCTTTGTTCACTGGTACGTGGGAGAAGGTATGGAAGAAGGAGAATTCTCAGAAGCTCGCGAGGACTTAGCTGCCCTTGAGAAGGACTACGAGGAAGTTGGCATGGACTCAGTCGAAGGTGAAGGTGAAGGAGCCGAAGAATATTAATAATGAAGAAAATTCTCAACAAAACGGAAAATGCTTTATCGTCTGCTTTGATTATTTCTTAAGTACTGTTGCTTGTCTTGTGTTCCTTTATGTTATGTGATGTTATTTTCATTTTTTTACATTTTTCAAGTATTGTTACGAATTAAAAGAGAATGAGAGAATCACTCAACTGTGTTGTTTTGTGCAAAAGTAAAATCCATCACTCCCATGAGTAGAACCAAAGCTCATGCAAAGTATGATAACACAAATTCAAGGTTGCTAGCAACCGGGAAAAGTCAGGGAATGCAACTCGACCAGGAAAAATCTGGGCAAAAAAAAAGGAGTTTCGTCAACGGTAGGGGAATTTCTTGTGGAGCGGGGTTTAACGTAAAATTGGGTCTGCAGCGGGTCAGCCGATAGCGTTGTTGTGCCAACGTTTTGATCTCATCAATTAAATGCCCTTTTGTTACTGTAAAAAAGTCTGGAAATTTCCTTTGAAGAAGTCGGGGAATGATTAAATGAAATTTAATGCTAATGGAAGTATTTATGCTAAAAAGAACTATGTGCAAGTGGAAAGATGGGGTGTGCTCGCGCATGCCGTATAAGAAGCAATGTTAATGTGGATACAGTTCCTTCTGAGAAAATGGTAAAGCGGGATTTTTCATTAAATCAAAAGGAACGAAGTGCCAAAATATGCTAACTCATGAACCGCGGGCATGTGCTAATAGCGTTGTGGACAGGGCTCATTGGTTAAAGAGTCCCGCCACTGATCTTCCGTCGTGCCCGGTATGTATTGTTGCTGTTGACGCCTTTAAATTTCCATTCATTCTTATGGCCCACAACTAACGAGCACACCCATCAATCATATTTCCACTTGCGCATCGTTCCTGGTAGCATAAATACGTCCAAGTATGTTTGTCACCTTGCAAATTCTTACATTGATTCAATTGTCCATCAGAAACTACGAGAGTACCTATTTAGATGTAAATTTTTATTTCATTTTCTAACATGGAATCAGTGGATGTTAATAATTGTTCAATTTTACTGTGCTTCATCCCAATGGCGCTGTCGTTGCAGAGAAAGAGGGTGTTTTTTTTCCTACAATGGTGATGATTCATAGACTATTTTCTTTCAATTTTCAATAACTATTACCTGCTCCTCCTGATTTATGTGGAAGAGCAAGTACAGAAATGATCAGGCAATTCGATGCCACATCAATCATAGTCTCTTAGCCCCCTCTGATATTAATAAAATTTAGTATCCTTTTGTAACTGAGATCGAATTAGAATTAGAAAAGCCTAATACACCCCTTAGGGGCCTGGCCTCTCCCTTGCGGGAGGTTGGATAGATAATTGGAGTTCTAGAGGTTTGTTTAAAATGTTGACATCCTCGCAATTGCACTTGTCTCCAAGTTGTGCCAATGTCCCCGATCCTTCCCCCTGGGTTCCACTAGTTGGGTCACCAGTTCATTGCTCCATCTTATCGGCTGTCTGCCCTTGTTCCTTTTGCCGTCCGGTTTCCACATTGTTAATCTATTGGTCTCCTTCATCCTGGCCGCATGCCCTGCCCAACTCCATTTTAATTTTGCTGCCCTTTCTGATGCTATAAAACTGAGATACTGAGGAATGAAAGATTCTAAGCTGCTATTGCGGAAAGGGGCTGAAAATATGGGTGGGTGGAATTTCACCTAAAATCCTCAAGTTACAACACAATTTTACCTTCCAAATTGAATAGCTTCGGTTCTATTCTAGCTAGGCAGTACAATTTTTTCTTTAATAGCAGCTCTCAGTAAGCTCTACCCAATTATATTCTTGGAAACAAAACTGAACATTCTACACTCCAAATAGTCGTCTGGGCAAAGAGCAGTGAGGTCAGGATTCACAGTTGTTTTTCAACCAGTGGCATAAGCTCCAGTATTCACCTACAGGGCTTTTTAACTTTCTTGGATCAGTATTCTATAAATTTTCTTAGGTTCATAGGTGTCAAAATACAGGGTTGCCAGCAGTTTGGAAAACTGGGAAAGTCCGGGAATTGGCGACGACGGGGAAAACTTAGGTACTTCACACAAAAATTCAGGGAATGGAGATGTTGCATGTGTGAGGAATTTGCGATTTGACCATTGATTCCTATGTGGGTGATTTCATGATAACAGGAATTGTTGAGCTGTGCAACACCCAACACCGCGAAAAAAAAATTGCACGAATTTTGATGAAATTTCAATATGTTATCCTGTAGGTATTGAACGTTCTTTCTCCAGCTTTGGCACACAAAATATGCATTTTGTACCAAGTTGTGGGCAAGTAGGGTGTCAGTGTAATGGAGGCTGGCTTTCCACGCAGGATATCCTACCATGCATATTGCATACCCACAAAAATGAGGGCGCTTTGTACCTATTCCTCACTTCTCCATGTAAGTCTGGGTCAAGGAAAAGCATATCAAGTATTTGGAAGAAGATATTTAAGTATTTTGGCACTTGTTTAGTTAAAGAAAAAGCGAATTTTTTGAGTTTTCATTCCTTAATACCGCTTGGTAGAGGCATTTCTTTGTTTTGGGTGTGAGAGGTGAACTCAACTAAAAATTTAAAATTTTTACTCCTGCACGTAGGATCCCAGAATTAAAAGTGATAGAAAAAAACTTTGCTGTTTCAGTGTTTGACGCTGACCTTTATTGAATTTATCTAAGAGAAACACCTGATAAATTGGGGAGCGTTTCAGATGGAACACGTTTCACACAATTTTGGAATGCAATTAGAAAACAGCAAATATCTGCCAATGATGATTTTTAAAGTTTTTTTTTTTTTTTTTTTTAAAAAAAAAAGGTGTGCGTTACAACCTGCAATGAAAGCTTCAACCTTTATCTTTTTTTCATGGAAGAAGCCCTACCAAAATTTAAATCCTGCGTTTCTGGTGAGACCACAGGATTTTGCAACGTAATGCTCCCTTGGAAACTTGATGGGACTCAATCTCTCAAATTTAATTACTTCGATGGAAGAAGGATATTTAAACCAACCTTCTTTTAAATTTTAGCAACTTCTATTACATGATTGCATCCAAGTAACACTCAAAATTTAGGCATTTTTCTTTCAAGGAGACGTTTAAATTGAAAGTTCCTTTTTTTCAGGAATATTTCCGAAACATTTGATAGGATTGACTCCATTTTTTTCCTTCTCTCTTTTTTTATTTGTCTTTATTATTGCCTCAAAGAAAATTGCCCAACTTTCTTGTCTGAGAAAACGAAAAGAAAAAAGAAAATTTTTCTGTCTTGGTTTTGTGGCATGGAATGATCCTACAGGTGCGTTTGCTGGCATTTTGCAGAAAAACTGGAGAGTTTATTTCCTGGCTAGTAAATTATGCTGCATTTTATTGAAACTCAGAGAAATTTTTATAGAACTGTACTCTTTCAAAGGCCGTACTTTGAAAAGAAAACTAGTGAATTCATTGTTGGGCCTTCGATCTCTTTTGAGAACTTCAGAAATTTAAGAATTAGGAAGGAGCCACCATTCAAGCTTAAACACTCATAAATTATTTTTTTCAAAAATGAAACTTGGTTCCCTTTTGTAAAATGTGACCTACTAATCTTCCCCTGATAACGAAGAGTAAATACTGCTACAGATATATACTCCTTGTTACTCTGTTTCAAACACTGTACTTAAAAGAGACGAATCGCAGACGGCAATCAACAAATTTCATCCTGGATATTCTATAAATTCAGATCAAAGTTGAACTTTCAAAAAATAAATGGCAAAACTATATAGCAACAGGAGGAAAATCTCGTACAAAAGATAACTACCAGGTGTTACTTTATGAATTGATCTCTTGACGACAGTTTAACTTATTTTATTTTATTTTTGAAAAGGAAGGAAAAAATCACAGAGACTTCTTCTAGGAAAATAAAAAAACTAGGTATATTCGAAATCTTTGGAATGAAATGAATCAAGCCCTCTTAGGGGAGAAATAACAAAAAATATAATTGAACAAAAAATTCGATTTGGTAACTAATACATTTGGATTGCATCTAGGAAAAAGGATCCAGCACGATTTACAGTGTTGTGAAGATGTTGTTTCTTCATAATCATCTAAATAATCTCTCAGATTAGTAAATATCTTCCACTTCTCACCAAAAAAATTGCTGATTTTAGAGGAAAATAGTTGTTTGAATTTTAATACTGTACACGAAAAGAGTATTTTTAAAAGGGAAGAAGAAGTTGCTGGATTTTGAAAACACTGTAATTGCGTTGCTTTCTTTTGGCTAAATGCAATACATTTTATCTTTATAAAATTGAGGAATCAGATGCAACTGCAGCCTAAGACCGCTCAGCCTCTTTTCAAGGGCTCTTCTGACAGAATAAATACAAATATTGAAGAATGCAAGTACACCATTTTAGAGGCAAAACAAGGAAACAGCGGAACCAAGGCTAAAATACATAAAAATACACGGGACGTTTCGGTGTCTTGCGACACCATTATCAACCGCTAGAAAGTGCAAAAACAAAAAAGAACACACCGTGTAACACCGTGCTTGTCTCTTTTAATTTTAATTTCTTTTATATTTTTGTACTTTTTTAGCGGTTGATAATGGTGTCGCAAGACATCGAAACGTCCTGTGTATTTTTAAGTGTTTTAGCCTTGCTTCCACTGTTTCCTTGTGTTGTTTCTACTATTCCCCTCTTGGGCTGCCTGTGTACCTTTGTCTTTGTTCTACACAATTTCACTATTATGAGTTGAAAACTCAGTGAGGGACTGTAGTTTTTCTGAGGGCAGGTCTGCCAATTTGTTAGGCTTGATCTCACATTGTGATAAGTTTTTGACGTTCTAAGAAAATCTTGCACCTAAATCCTCAAAATTCAAAAATCAAAGTTGGTTTAAAAGAAAGATCAACTACTTCAGAGAGTCATTTGGACGGATTTCTGTTAAACGGAACTAAGTGCTTTATGACGTGAGCCCTGTTATGCATATATTCTTATGGGTCTCAGGGCTCATGTCATAATGCACATAGTGCTGTTTGGCAGAAATATGTCCATTTAACGCACAAAAAAAGGATGTAAATAATGTAAAAAATAAAATACATAGGGTGTCCCAAAAGTACTGCCCCTTTTTCCACAGAGGGCGAAAGAATGCAGATATCAAAATGCGGTTTGTGTGAGGTTACAGTCCTAGTAATTACCTATAAAACAAGACCAAGTTGAGCTCTGTAGCTTAAAATTTGACCGAGATACAGCATTTTGAAAGTGACGTGTCAAGGTGCCGCCTACGAGATTTTCAACATTTTTTACGAAAGAAAAAACCAAGTTTAAGAATGAAACGGTTTTAAAAAGAAGAAGAAGCGGCCAGAAACATATGGCAACACTGTGTTTTAGGCGGCATTTGGCAACGTGTAAGCGCCCCTATGCAGACCAACGACATGCAGGATTGAAAGTGTCCGCTAGTGCCATCCAAGTTGGTCAAGCTTTCCCGGCACGTCAATCTGAGTTCATCCCTCTGTCGTTTTGGAAGTTTCTTTCGCGATGAGTACCGAATTAAGAAAAGAACAACACCACGTTATTCGTTATTGTTTTCGTCGAGGAATGTCAGTAAAAAACACTTTTAATGAAATGAAAGGCGTGTATAAAGACGACTGTTTGGACAGAAGTAGCATTGGTCGTTGGTTTAAATCTTTTTCTGGCGGCCGCGAATCGGCGGAAAGTCCCGCGAAACCGGGCCGACCGTCTACCTCCACCACAGACGAATTAATCGGTACCGTTGCTGCTGTTGTTCGAGGAGACCGTCATTTATCCTTGCGTAAGTTTCAGGTGTTGCTTGACATCTCAAAAAGTTCATTGCACCGGATCTTAAAGGACCACCTGCAGATGCGTCGTGTCTGTTCGTCCTAGGGTTCGTCCGTAAAAAAATGTTGAAAATCTCGTAGGCGGCACCTTGACACGTCACTTTCAAAATGCTGTATCTCGGTCAAATTTTAAGCTACAGAGCTCAACTTGGTCTTGTTTTATAGGCAATTACTAGGACTATAACCTCACACAAACCGCATTTTGATATCTGCATTCTTTCGCCCTCTGCGGAAAAAGGGGCAGTACTTTTGGGACACCCTATGTAAAATCAATACAGCTTATTAGGAGTACATGTTAAGTCGACGTCTGGAACAAGTTCTGCAACAGGTCTGGAACAAGTTCTGGACCATGTCTGGAACTGTTGCCCTCAACATGTTTACACCCTGGAACACATGAAAGTAAAAAAAAATGTTTAAAATTATACACTTGACTAGTGAGATACCTACCAAAGCTATTTATTAAAAAAAAAGTTCGAGTTACAGTAAAATTAAAGTTCAAGTTGAAGAAAGTTAAGTTACCTAAGTAAGAAGTTCAATGTTTAATACCAAAAACATCTGAAAAAGAGTTTCCCCCACAAATTTAATGAATATTAACCCATACAACACCCCATGTATTAGGAGAGAAGTCTGAGTGACCTTACATTGCTTGTTGTAACTGAGCCTAATTAATGAATAAAATAATTATTATTGATATACTTATTATTATTACAAACAGGAGTTCGAACAAATAAGAAAAAATAAAGAAACCTTTTGCTGAAAATAATGGCCATCATTCAAAATGAATAGGAAAAAAAAATGTTCCTATGAAGGAAAAGTGAGAAGTTCAAGTTAAAATCATAATCTATAGGACACGCTTGATAATTAACCGGAGAGGAGCTTCAAGGTGGGACTCCCATACAGGTGGATAGTTTAAAAATCCTACTCCAAGAGGAAAGTGTTCACACACTTGGTTGAAAGGACAAGTAAAGCAGGACAGCCGGCGAAGATATAATTTATCTTCACCAACTGCCCAGGTAATTTGATAGGTTGTTTGGATGCGAGGAATTGCAGGAATTTTTCCTAATACTTTTGTTTGCATGAAATCCATTGCTTTAAGGTCTACAAGATCTACTTTTAGGGAACTGCTGCTGTTCGCTCCGACCAAACTTTCTGCAGAAACGATATCCATAGGCGGTTCTACGGGGGTGCCAGTGGGTGCCGGGCACCCGCAAGCAAAAATTAAGTACGGTTACCGGAACCAAGAAAGAGGCTTTTGGGCAGGTAAAAACGTCGAGAAAAAATCGTATTATGAAGCGCAAAAAATTGGCAAAATTTTTATTTCATGAATTTTTGAAATCTGCAGGTGTCCAGTATTAAAACCAGTACATATAGACTTTAATATACAAAAGACCAAATTACTGCTTTTAAAGATTCTGTACTTGCTCACACCGAGAAAGAATCCCAGCAATTAATTGAAAATGTTTTAAACAGAATTAATATTGATAGCCGTGTTTCACAAAGATTCTACTATTTTTTTATGGTAAGATTGTAGTTTTGATGGAAAGTTTTTCTGAACATGTTCTACATTGAATGTATAGATATTTAAGTAGAAACGAAGGAGAGAAAAAGAGAAAGGAGGTAGGAAAGGGATAAAACTTGTGGGTCGAAACTTAGGCCTGCTCTGAGCGACCGTCCCCTTCGGGGTCGGTCTCCGACATTTTCCACCTCTGGGCACCCCCAAGCATGAAGGTCTAGAACCGCCTATGACGATATCTAAGCCTTCCCATACAGCGGAATCTGCGTTTCTTTTGATGACAGCCCCAACTCCATCTTGAGGTCCCTTTCCATGCCCACTGGCAGACCAGTTCCAGCTGACAAATTTTAAATGATTAAAAATTGGTTTAACTACATTATAACAAAGGAAAATATTAAAGCGGTTCTTGTACTGTGATGTTGGTCCATCGGAAAAAAAAATTATAGTATTAACATTTGGATACTGTTCTGCCAGCCACAACAGAATTGGCAATAAATGGGCCCAGACAGTATGTGCTTTGTGATCAGTGTTGTCCGAGATAGTGGCAAAAGATGAGTGCAATCCATTATTATAAGCAACTCCTGTATGAATGGATATTTGAGCCTTATTGGCACCGAAGTGCATGGTCTGGACCTCAGATGTATACTTTGATTCATAATTTTCAGCAAAGTCAACTTGTATATTTAACTCATCTACTACTCCTTTTTCTCTTTTTTTCTTAAGTTGACCCAGCTGATGAAAAACAATATCCATATGCTCAACATATACATTTTTTGGCCGAAAAAATTCACCTAAAAGTTCTTTTACACAACAAGTTCTTTTTACTTTTTCCATTTTTTGGAATTCCTTTGTTTTTCCTCTAATTACTCTTTCTTTGAGTACTTTTTCCCATTGGAAAAACTCGCACGTCATTGACTCATTCTCTTCATTTATATTAATGTCTAAACCTTTTATTTTACACACTGTAAGGGGCACACTTGATTATAACAGTCTTAAATTATGGAGGCGTTCTACAAGGAATTTGAAGTTTTCACAAGGCAAACGGGCACATGTGTCTCTATCTTTTACTTTTTAGGGGGCAACCCACCACGGCTTACATTCTAAGAATTTTACGTAACCTATTTTGAAGGAATCAAATCTCTCGCAAAATCTGGCATAGCAGTAATTGACGGGGTAGAGAAGTCAACGTTTTTGTTCAATTTTGCCTTCATGTTTGACGATATCTTTTTTCCCCGGACACACTTTACTTATAAAATCATCAACGAAAAATTTCTCGATGATCCCTTTGCACTCTGCAGAGATTTTGTCACTCCTAGTTTCTCGTTCATATTCTAGCAATGGTTTTTCAAAAATTCCTGTTCTTAAAAGCATTTTACTATTTACAAGATTGTTTTCAACATTACAGAGGTTAGATTGTTGAAATTTTTCGCTATAAAGCAATTTATCCACAACTTGCTTTTCTTTAGCACTCATTGACTTTCTTTTCTCAATTAGCGTATCACATATTGTTTCATTGAATATTAACTTTTTCTTAACAGAGTCTGCAACTTTATTTCCCTGGAGTACTTGATTAATTTTTAATTTGTTTACATTGTTTTAGAATTGTATTTTGGGCTTTTTTCAGCTTACGGTACATAGCTTGACGCCCTGCCTTCATTTTCTTTTGTCCTCTAATTTTTTGTTTGGATTCAAGAACTAACTTTTTTAAGAATTTAGGAGTAACATTTAGTTGGGGAGAAGCAACAGCCTCATCTTGATGCTTGATGACTTCTGGGATGATGATTTTCGGGTCCTACGCTGACTTTTTTGGTTCTTCCACGCATTTCTTCTTGTTTTGCTCTCAACAATAGAGAGCTCTTTCACGAATTTTCTCTTTTGTCGTTGATACTCTCGGTCTCGCTCTTTAATTTTCTCTTTTTTCTCTTCAGACAAAGAGCTCCTGTATACACGCATTCTGTTTTTAGTAAGGTCATTTGGACGATTGGAGGTATTACACATCTGTAAAATTTTGGGCTTCTCGCGCTGGGGACGTTCAGGAGAAAACTTGATGGGAGGCTTTCCTTCAACTCTTTGACTTTTCCTTTCCATTTTATTTTAGGACTGGGATGATCGGATGGGAAATTGAAGCAGATCAGATAGATTACTTGGGGGCTTCCTTCTTAAAATTACAACGCTCAATTACTACTTTTTCCTGTAACAAAGGGGATAAAAGGTCAAGGATTAGAAGGAGATTGTACAACTATCCCATGAAATCTTAAAGGTGAATTGACAATAACAAGAATGATAGCGTCCTTACTCTGATCTTCAGCATTTCCGAAAATGTGGGACAAATTAATTTAGAGAGAATACCATCATTGCTAGTAATAATTAATATTGGTGACCCTGTGTAGATTCATGCAAACAGAATGAAATGTAAGATGAAGACTTTAATACCAAAAAATTTCAACTTAGTCACTCGCATCCTGCAAAAACAAATGACTCTGTCAGATTTGGGACTAAAATATTATTGCTAGGCCTCAAGGTCTCGAGCATAATAATTCCTATTGTTTGTTAGGCAAAAGTCTACTGAAGGTCACAAATTCTAACAATTCAAGACAAAGATTGCATTCTTTTACAGTTATCAGTTTGTCTCCCACACTTGAAAACACTAAAAAATAAAATGGCGGCACCATTTTTGCATTTCCAAGAAATTTTCCTCTAGCTTTTTTCTAAAATATAAAAGATACCAAGTGCAGCATTTGGATCAAAATTAATTACCCTGCACTGCCATGCTAAGGAAAAGCGCCTGCTGAACCTTCAAACGTTGCCATACTTCCTGCGACAACAAATAATTTACTGGGAAAATTGTGAACATTCTTTTAAAATTCATAGGACAATTTTGTTCACAATTTAATCTAAGATGTCTGATAATTTCAAGAATTATCATGCATTACCTACTCCTCGAAAATACATATTTTATCGAAGGAAATTTGGCAACTCTCCAAGGTTCAAATGGCATTCTTTTTTAACACAGCAGTACTGTGTCAGCAAAAAGTATTTACCAAATCTGATTTAGACTAATTTTTTATACCAATTGAGTTGATTCTGGCATATTTCCTGGATCCCTTGAATGGGTGTGTGAGAATGAAAACACTCCATTCAGCAGTTTTTTTCACGTTAAACCTTCTTACATTAAAGTTCTCCTCTCAGTCTTGCACAAACCACAGTAAGGTCTGAAATTATGTGTGCCTCCTCAAAGTAAAATTTACTTCCCAATGAGAATGGTTGTATTGGTGTTTAGCCCTTTTGAAGGCTCTGTTTGTAGAAATTCAAGGTACCTAAAAATTCTAGCATTGAACTTTTCACAAGTACGGAACAATCCAAAATATAAAATATGAAAAATACTCACAGAGACTGTCAATCCAAAGCACACACATCTGACTGATAGGAATAATGGCAACCAATAAAGGGCACATGAGTAAACATAGGTAAATTAGGTATTCAACAACAAATCCATCCAGGGAAAATCAGCAATGAATCCAAAACCAACTTGATTATAATTCAAATACCAAGATGAAAAAAAGGCTTTGCTACCTTCTGGTTCCTGATAAAAAGACAAACAAATAACTATGAGTTACAAATTGAAAGTGCAGATAAAAAATATTTTACTCAGTAAAATCATAGGTATCTTAATTTTATACTGCAGTGCTGAGGAAGAACGCCGTATGAACATACGAGTGTTGCCAAAGTTCCTTCAGTCAAATGTATAGTTTTGAGGACAGTTATGAATATTTTACCTTGAAATTTCCAGGAGCTTAGGGTGATATTGTGAACAACATTTACCAAAAAATTGGAAGAAACATATTCATGAATTTACAAGGAAATTTGTGTTTTATCAATCAAAATTTTGCAATGCCTGAAGGTTCATACAGCGTGTGTCCTTAGCACAGTAGGGTACGGCAGAAAAGACTTTTAATTTTCTCTTAAGACAGCCAAGTCTTCATCTACACTCACACTCCCTCTCCCGAAATATTTGCTTTTAAGTTTTATGATGTGTGCCTCCTCAAAGTAAACTTCACTTCCAGCAGGCTGATTCATGATATTTTGTGTTTGTCGACCGGACATAGTCACTTGGAGGTGTGTGATTGGTCTGCTGTGTCGTATTGCTGCTTTTCTGTGCCTTCATCAGGTAAAATTGACAACATGCTGTCAGGAACTGAAGAGGTGCATTTAGCATGTTGTAAATTCGGAATTCCATCCAACATAGGCACAACGAAGTAGCAATACGACATGGCCTACTCCGCCATTTCACCCATTCTGCCCGACAGGCACTAAATATCAACAACCGGCCTGCTGATGAGAATAGTTGTACAGGTGTTCAGCCTTTTTGAAAGCTATTTTTGTAGGAATGCAAAGTACCTAAAAGATCTGCAACTTACTTACAATGTGCACCTCCTCAAAGTAAAATTTAGGTACTTCCTAATGAGAATAGTTCTCATGGCGTTTAGCCCTTTGGAAGGCTGTGTTGGTTAAAATGCAGGGTACCTAAAAATTCTAGCATTGAACTTTTCACAAGTACGGACCAATTCCAAAACATAAAAAATGAAAAATACTCACAGAGACTGCCAATCCAAAGCACACACATCTGACTGATAGGAATAACGGCAACCGATAAAGGGCATATGAGTAAACATAGGTAAATTAGGTATTCAACAACAGATCCATCCAGGGACAATCAGCAATGAATCCAAAACCAACTTGACCATAATTCAAATACCAAGATGAAAAAAGGGCTTTGCTACCTTCTGGTTCCTGATAAAAAGACAAAGCAATAACTTTCAGTTACAAATTGAAAATGCAGGCAAGGAAGATTTTAAGTAATCAATAAAACGAAACATCAATTTTTTAGGGGAGAAAAGACTTTGAATTTTCTCCTGTCAGTCTTCAAATTCACTCAGTCCCTCTCCTGAAATATTTGCTACTGAGCTTGAGAGTTCCTGTTCTTAGAGAGTGCCATTTAGCTAACTATAAAATTGGTAAAATTTTGCGGCTTAATTCTATGAAAAGCAGGAGTTAGGACACTTTGATACCACTTCAGTGAAAAATCTATTTGAGATATTAAATATGGGTCAGTAGGAAACTATGAAGTTTCATTGTGCTGAAATCTGCAGGAGGCAGAGGAAATTGTTCATGTCTACTAGACAAGAGAATTCTTACACTCTGTTATGTGCTGAGATGACTGACAAATGGTGGCCCAATGTTTCGCCATTTACAACCACTGCGGTCTAGGTAATGTTTCAATAACCAAGCAATTTTCATTAAAACTTCATGAAGTAGAACATTGCAGAGATTCTTAAACTGAACTGCTGCCAATTTACTTCAATCTCAATATTTCAATGTGAGTAGAGTAGCAGCTTACCTATAGGAGATGTGTGAGTAAGCTCGTCATACTCATAAACACTCAGAACATCCCATCAGAAATTATTGAGGAGAGCCAACGCTAAGAGCTTGTAAAAAGTTGAAAATAACCATCGTAGGGAAGAGAATCACTTAAAAGCTTTCATTTATATACTTATTAATCTGAAAAGAGACAATTAAAGCTAATTTTACCTCTTAATGAGAAAATATTCTGTCGTTATCAGACGATACCAACAGGTGCCGGATGTTTACAAATATGACAGGCAACCCATTCCAATGGCGACGGCCATTGCTGCCAGATTTTGTCGGTTACGTAACAGACACAGCGTTTTTACCACAGCGCATTTTTTTTTTTTAAGAAATTAACCATATGAGGAGAAATTTACATATTTATATGGATTTTGAAAGTTTTGATGGTGCACACTTTCAGCTTTTAGAATGGTTTAAACAAATCATTTTCTACTTGTTAATTTATAAGAAAGAAAATACTCACCATAAAGACCGATGGTTTGCTTTTGGAATAACTTCACGATACTGAGGGGTAAATCACTTGCTATGTAGAAAGACGTCTTTTGTAGACAAAAAAAGCTCCTATAAGTTAATTCAAACTCAATCTTTCTGAGAAATTCCTCGTTACACAGTGTCATTACGGATGAACTATTGACAGAGAAACATATCAAGATTACAGAATAAATCTGGAGTAAAGTTTCAAATAAATGCTAAAATACTGTTAAAAAAATAAAATAAACTGGCAAGATAAAATCCCACAAGGATTTCCCTCTCTCCCTCTCACCCAAATACTTTAATTCACCTACATGCCTGTGCTACCATGTAAAACTTGTCCGAAAGAGGAATCTCTGAAAATATTGGAATTAAAACTTTCTCAAGAGGCTAATGGAGTGAATCACACCTGTTTTGCCCTTTTGAAGGTAGACGGCCATAGATCAATAAATACCTGCCAAAAATTCAATTGTCAACAATAGGAGATAGGTTTTGAAAAACTTTTCTTTGAGAAATTTGATTCTTTGAAAAACAGATAGATAATGAAAAAAAAAAGCTAGAACACAAGTCTGCAACTAAAAATATTAGGGATTCTATGGCTGATCCTTACATGATTTTTAGCTCAGAGTCTGAAAATCGTTATTTTTCTCAAGGAACAGGGTTTTCTAAGGAATATTAAGCGAATTTCACTTAAAGTTCCAAGCCTCTTTGGGAAGTTCTGCCCTGTTTTGTCTCATCAACCATCAACACTGATGGACACCGTTACCAACAGATTTGACCAATCAGATCCGGTCAATTTTCGATAGATTGAACCTTTTCTAGGACTACCTCGCAAGGCAGTATCAAAATTACCCACCAACGTTGCAATTCATATGTAAACGAATCAGAATTAACGAGCTCAAAATAAAATGGTAGCTGGAAGGTTCCGGAGTTAAAGTGCTACCAAACCTCTTAATAAAATTTGCTAGTCTAGTTTTCAGGGAATTTTCTGCGTATCGAGACAAATAATCGGGGTTAGTTTATGATTTAGCAGCTCAAATTGTTCATGAAAACATACTTATACTGCTTGCCTGACTGCTCATCACCGCAGTGTCTGATAACTAGGTTTTTCCATTGTTCTTCCTTTCGTCCTATTCTACTTTAACTTGTTTATGAACTTAGACTATGCGCATTGGTAGCATTTGAGGTCCAAAGTCTCCAAGTCTTGGTTCTTGGTTTGATGGTGTATTACTCCACAAGTCACACGCATTGAAATTAAAACATTATGGAGACGAATAAAGAAAATGTGGGGAATTTAACTAAACTAACACATGCCCTAAGGCTCAGGGTATCATTAAAATATACTAATTCAGTTAAATTCCTCAAATTTTTATTTTTAGGTTTTTGTAACATTATAATATTAATATGTTTGACAAGTGGAGAAATACTCCATCAAACCAAAAACCAACACCTAAAAATGGGCATACAAATGCCCAAATGTTCAAAAGGCAGATATGGGCATGGTTATCAACAAGTTAAGTTCAAAAAGATTGGGACAAAAAAAAATGAAGGTAGGTATGCCGTTACTTGCTCAATATAGTGCACCATGTTCAAGTTCAGTTTCTCCAATCCTATTGCATAATCAGCCTATATATTCCCATGTAAAACTAATGTGGAAGGACTGGAAAAATAATTTCATTTAGGTTTCTTATGGAGCTAATTTCATTTATTTTTTGATGCCAAAGCTGAAAAACGCTTCACTTATCTCTATCACCCACCAAAACATTAAAACAAATTTTCTAAAAATGACTCTTGCATAAGCCAAAAAACAAGTTTTGGGAGAATTCACTTTCTTGAATGTTTCTTGAGTTTGAAATAAATCTAGATCAATAAAAAGCATTCTTAGAACAGCCTAGCTTCAAGGCGGATAAAGGATAGTGGTCGCATTTTGTACCCTCTTGACGTCGCACAGCATCTGGTACGTTTAGGGTACATCCTGATTGCATGGTAAAGCATGTACCCTCTGCACATCACAGCCTTTAAAATGACGGCTCAACTCAAAATGCGACCACCTTTCTTTATTCGCCTTGGCCTAGCTGCTCATAACAGCTTGCTTGGATAGAAGGAAAAACCCGCAGAACCATGAGAGCATAGCAGTTCAACTTACCAGAGTTTTGAGATACTCAGGTTCCGCATGGAAAAAGTTTTTTTCGTCTGAAAGAGATGGACGTCACCATACTTGACATGGATGTAGAGTAATTGGTTGCCTTGAGGTAATTTAAGATTATTCTATGGAGCAGGAAATTTTTCATCCTAAGAAAAGAATACAATATTACATTACACATATGACATTTCCATAGGATGAAATTTCTATTCTTGTAGGTATATATGCATTCTTACAAAGCGACAAGACCTGTAATGAATGTAGCTGTAGTAGAAATTGGAAGAAAAGAGTCCTTGGATACTCTTCCTCCAATGGAGGAAACAATTCTTGATGCTAATTGATCACCGAACTACTGAGAATGAATCTTGTGACAGCACATGGACAGAAGATGATCTCACACAGAGAGAAAAGATCATGGTGGCTCAGATTCATTCATCTTTTCGGCAAGAATGACCGTTTTAACCTAATAACAGGAGATTTTAACTCAAGGCTTTTTATACACCGAAGGCAAAATTGACCTCTCCTCATTCACCTGTTAATGCCGGTACCATCACAATTATCTAGTTGAGTACATACATTTCTGGCGATCAGTGAAGCAGGAAAAGATGAACCAGAATATAACTGCTGTTAGTAAGAGATGCCCTCATGAACATTCTTCTAGGATGATTTGTCTTCAATTATTGGCATGGTTGAACTAGTGTCAATGGTGTCCAATAAGTGTATAGCATTGACTAAGTAAAGAATCTCAATAGATTTTGACTTTTTATCCAAATAAAGGATAGTTCTCCCCGCTTTGAGTGAACGGAGTGCATTCAATGAGAAAACATCGCTGATTAACCCAGGGGAAAGGAGGATCTAGGACACGAGCCTCCCGAGAGCAACGCCCTGATACCTGACATTTCATCTTGTAGTGTTCCTTCCTATACCTATAGTGCGGTGCCATGCCATACTTCTTTATCATATCTATCTCTATTCATTAGCCTAGCGCCTGTCTCTTTCCAACCCTGCGCCAGGCGCCACCCTTATCCGACACTCCCCAAACTCCCATTACCCCAGCACTGCCTGGCATGGATAGTTCCTAGCTTTCTCTTCGCCATCTTTCCTTTCATCATCATTATCCCCATGGCAGCTACCAGGACAGGTCACACTCGTACTCAGACTCTGGCCACAACTCTGGTCACCGCATGCTTGTTCAGACGCTAGTTTTATAGCAGTTATAGCTAGTTTGAGATTATACTTGATGATACCCTACTTATTTTGTGTTGTGTTTTCGACGTCTTCACCTCACCCAACTGATGTTGGAGTACGTTACACTGGCAAGGGAAGAGCTAGGCAAGAAACACAAACTGCATAAGTACAACACCCTGATACCTAACACTTTATGTCTTCAGAGGAAAAATTGGAGCGATCCCACCATCTTGGCGAAGCAAAAGATGGGATAAACTTTCCCCAGCTTAGGCAGTACGGGTGAGAATTGCGACGGGTTTTCACTCCATGAAATTCGGCGTGAGAGCCGGACTAGTATGATGCTCTAGCTCATAGTTGAAGAATTCGCATCAGCAGTCATCGAAAAATATCGGTGACCAATGAACAAGTCACCACTTATGAACAACGCGGGGAAACGACGGCGAAATTAGATTGAATACCACATGCAGATTTCGCTGAGAAAAACACGAGGGGGATGGCACGGAATGTCCATCCAGTACTTTTTTAAGTCTTGCTGGTAAGGGGACTCAAAATAAGGGGACTTGTAAAGTCTCAAAAGAAGTACGTGAACGTAATGAATTTCTGAATAAGGATCTGCGAAAAACCTTGGAAAATTTGTTGGAAACAGTGGAACTTACGCGAACACAAAAGAGACGTTGACGTTGGAAGATCTTCAACTCCCTTATCAGTTATTTCACTTTTTAAGAACCGTGTGGACCTCGCGAAGCACGTGGAAAAACATATAAATAAACAAAACTTGCCGCCATGGTTCAAAATTGATACATTTTCCCAATTATTCCTCTTTTCGAACAAAAGGAATTTTAACGGCAAATTCTGAACCAGGCGTTTTGATTGGTCCAGAGCGGTTCATTCCATTTATTCCGAGTTGAACCAAATTAGGCGGGAATTACAAATAATTCCGGATATCCCGTTTACCACATCGTTTCCGTTTCCTGTTAGACAGTGTTGTCAGTTTGGTTTGTTGAGTTAAACTGGCAACACTGTACCGGAAACGGAAACGATTAGGGAAACAGGATATCCGGAGTTATTTGTAATTCCCGCCCAATTTGGTTCAACTCGGAATAAATGGAATGAACCGCTCTGGACCAATCAAAAGGCCTGGTTCAGAATTTGCCGTTAAAATTCCTTTTGTTCGAAAAGAGGAATAATTGGAAAAATCAGAAGTAAAATCAAACCACGCCCTAAAATCCGTTGCACGGTAAACGGCGTAACGGCCATCCGCCATATTGAATTAGTCAGATCGTTGTCGTGTGCAAAGCCGCTCCGTTGTTCGCAGCTTCGCACACTCCCGAGTTTCTAGTCCTCAACCTACTTTACTTTCCGTGGATTTCGATTTCACCTCATTCAAAATGGTAAGTTTTCATCTTTACCGTCTTTATATCCTTTGTACTTGACCATCTAGTTTCAATATTTGCGCAGTTTTTGGACGGTTAGTTCGGTTTGTCACGGTGCAACAGCTCTCTGAAATCGACGAAACCCGAACTCGTGAAGACATCTCAACTGTTTCCCCCAGCTTAACAGCCTTCCTTTTCACATAGCGGATGTTTTTCGTCGGCTTACACTCTTTTCTGTTTGATTTCGTTCAGCGTCAATAGGCTTCCTAGCGAAAGACTGCTCGGTCGCCATCAGCTGAAACTGGCTTCCACTATCCACTTTATTTCTATCAAAGTTACAGTATCCTCTCTCAGTCTCAGGCCTAACTCCCTGTTGACACCCTGAGGATTCGACATGTGGACAAGTCGCCCATGTCGGATTACATTTTCAATGTGTTCAATGGCCTGTTGTAATTATACAGGTGTCTTCTAAGTCTCACACTTCTTACCCTATTTAAATTTTCGTCACCAACTTAATCGCTTTCAACAAGTCCGAGAAGCCTCAGCCCCACCAAGAGCTGTGATACTCCTCTCAATTGTCTTGGTTTTGAAAAACTTTGGTGATGGGCCACCCCTTAGATGAGCCTACCTCATGTAGGATATGTAGGGGGGCTCGCCCACTCCCCACTCCTTGAAATTCTATGTGGCCTTACCGAACACAGATGATGAGGGATTGTTGCCTTTTAAGGTGATTTGATGGACCACGGAAGCACATGCAGCGAGGGCAATCGGGTAACTGAGTTTGCGTGACGGGTTGATCCGTCTGTAAACACCATGAGGACATTGTCAAATGTTAGATATCTCTCTGAACCTAAAACTGACACGAAGTTCGGCACATATCAGATTCAAGCATAGAAGATCACAACTGATGGATGAAAAAAAAGATATTTCATCGCCTCTCCTTATTGGAAAGTGATAAGGTAGTAAGTTGGACAGCATAATGTATGGGATGGTTGAGGGGGACCCTGATTTTCCTTCCACCCAAATCAAGTTAGAAATGTTCATCGAAAAGGTTGAGGGTACTTTAAGGAAAACCATTCAAAGTAAGAATGTCAGCCTCAATTACTGCAAGCTAATTGCCCTCTTCGTCTTCATTATGGTGATTCGATGGTTGCCTTTTTTTGTGTCAGAGCGACGTTAGATGTAGGTATCCCATCAATGAGCCAGTTCGGCTGAAATTTTTTATTACATATTATGAAAGTCCTTGGTGAAATGAGTATACAGAATTTTTTTCAGATTTTTTTGAGGCCTCTGGCTCTGAGAAATCTTACTTCAAAAACGCCAAAAATTGAAGGTCTCTGAAACGCTGTTTGAATCGCGCGGGCTGAGAGCTGACGTCACACTTTAGGTGGTGACGACCCTTGGTTTATTCCGAGTTAGTCCGAACAATATGGCTGCTGCCCGGTTTGTTTATTTAGCGAAAGGTTCTAGCTGTGTATTTGTGATTTAGTGGTAAAATTTGACGAGAAATTTGTTGAAACATTTGGTTTCGTCCGAAATTAACTCTTTCTTGATGAAGAAAGGCGTTAAAGTTCGCGAAATCTATTCACCGGGCGACCGCGAGTGAGCATCGGCTATCGGAAACGACGGGCTTGTAAACAAACGAAGATTGATAACAGGAAGGATCCAAACAACTCGGAATCTTTTAATTTTCTTTACCTTTAAACCATTTCTGACTTCTACAAAGCATCTGACAATCAGTTTCATCGTATTTTACAACCTGGAGCCAGAGTCTATCGGCTCATTGTGATGTGTATTCAGAGCATTCTGAAACAGAAAGTCAGTTCTCACAAGTTCACACCCAGACATTCTTTTCTTGGATCATTCGCTTTTCATTTTCGCCTCAAATCAAGTGTTTTGTAGTTTCCTTATCTGAAGTATGTGGTTTTGAATACATACAAGAGTTTGAAGTTCACCTTTTTTTAGCATTAAAACCTGTTGAGCCCTCAAACTTTACCGATATGATTACAGTTCAAGGTTCCTCTGGTCCGTACCAAGTGATTACACATCAAAGATGTGTCTTATGGTTCTTCAAATTAACAGTTCAGAAGTAAATTAGAGACTACAGTAACTTAATCCACTCCTGCCCTTCCCTTCAGTGTTTGTTCGTGTCTGTTCTTTATGCGTTACCACTCTAGTGCATACACCGGTAATGTAGGTTGGATAGGTATAATCGCATATTTTCTACTAGCAGTACCTTCTCCTAAGCGTTCTAATTTAGCAAAGAAATTCCACCAGTTGCAGAAAATTGTGTGCGTAATGAATAAGTGAATATGAATACCTCCTTTTGGTGACTCAAAGTGTCTCAGATCCGTCTCAAGGAGGTTTTGCATGTAGGTGCATGATCAGTTTTGCCAGATGAAATTACTGCCCTAGCAGCTTCAAATTTATACTTTGATCTCTGATTCACTAATAAATGACACTTTATGGTGTCATTTATATTTAATCAGTTCAAAGCTAATTCGACAATGAATCATCAAAGGTCCGATTGAGGAAGAAATTTTCCGGTGAGTGCCACGGCTGAATCAACATTCCAACTAGACTTGCGAAGGTATCAACCCAGACAGATTCCTGAGGAAGTGATACCTATATGGTAAGTGGTAATTCTATTAAGGCTCTTTCATTTCTTAGGTGCGGTGTGCATTAAACATTTCTAAATCTGCTCATCTGCAGTCATATACTTGAAGAGGAGTACAACATGAAATGTAGGTGAAGTAACAAAATCGTGGAAATGAGGTAATCCTACAGCTTCTCTCCACTGAGACACGGATGAAGTAATCTGAAAGCCTTAAGCTGGAAGTTGCCAATGATGCAGGTTCCATGGTGTTTTTCCTGCCTTGAAAGATAAGGTTGTGCTGCAGGCCTTAAGCACTATGGAAAATTTGAAATATTGTGATTTTAAACGCAGGCTATACGTCATCTAAGAATATGGAATTCGGTCTCAAGCGCTTTCTCAGATAACTTTCAGAGTTTTTATTTTCATATTTAAGAGACAATTATGAGATGATTGTTCTACTATTCCTGGTATTTCTGATTGAGAGTCAATTAGTTCACTTGATGCATTCACTTTCCTTTCAAAGAATGAAACATTAGAGGTTACTCTCAAACACTGCAACCGAGAAAGGGCCTTTTTGCATCCAGTGCCTCAAATACGTATTGACTACGGTGTTCAAAACTTCTACTTTAAGTTTAGATTTTAAATGGAAAACAAGTCGACTTACTGCTCTACATATTCATAAAATTTTCTGCACGTAGAAGATATAAATATCGCACACATTTCAGAAATTTTGTCGAATAATTTTTCCATTAGGACATCAAGAGAAGCAATCAGACTAAAACTTAGTGAATCTAGGTAAGTACTTTCTCAGATTAGCCATGCCACTACTTTTCCTAGCTTTTTCATTAATCATTATCCACAAAGTTAATCATACTTAATGTAAATGTTACACTAAACTTGTGTGTTTAACCTGATAGTACCTCAGTAATTATAATTATCTTACCTGTTAAACTGTATGATGCAATGAAAAAAATTTCACTTCGAGACAGATGATCATTTCCTGGTTGATACCTTCGCAAGTCTAGTTGGAATGTTGATTCAGCCGTGGCACTCACCGGAAAATTTCTTCCTCAATCGGACCTTTGATGATTCATTGTCGAATTAGCTTTGAACTGATTAAATATAAATGACACCATAAAGTGTCATTTATTAGTGAATCAGAGATCAAAGTATAAATTTGAAGCTGCTAGGGCAGTAATTTCATCTGGCAAAACTGATCATGCACCTACATGCAAAACCTCCTTGAGACGGATCTGAGACACTTTGAGTCACCAAAAGGAGGTATTCATATTCACTTATTCATTACGCACACAATTTTCTGCAATGCGGCAAGTTCTGCAAAGTTCTGCGGTGGAATTTCTTTACTAAATTAGAACGCTTAGGAGAAGGTACTGCTAGTAGAAAATATGCGATTATACCTATCTAACCTACATTACCGGTGTATGCACTAGAGTGGTAACGCATAAAGAACAGACACGAACAAACACTGAAGGGAAGGGCAGGAGTGGATTAAGTTACTGTAGTCTCTAATTTACTTCTGAACTGTTAATTTGAAGAACCATAAGACACATCTTTGATGTGTAATCACTTGGTACGGACCAGAGGAACCTTGAACTGTAATCATATCGGTAAAGTTTGAGGGCTCAACAGGTTTTAATGCTAAAAAAAGGTGAACTTCAAACTCTTGTATGTATTCAAAACCACATACTTCAGATAAGGAAACTACAAAACACTTGATTTGAGGCGAAAATGAAAAGCGAATGATCCAAGAAAAGAATGTCTGGGTGTGAACTTGTGAGAACTGACTTTCTGTTTCAGAATGCTCTGAATACACATCACAATGAGCCGATAGACTCTGGCTCCAGGTTGTAAAATACGATGAAACTGATTGTCAGATGCTTTGTAGAAGTCAGAAATGGTTTAAAGGTAAAGAAAATTAAAAGATTCCGAGTTGTTTGGATCCTTCCTGTTATCAATCTTCGTTTGTTTACAAGCCCGTCGTTTCCGATAGCCGATGCTCACTCGCGGTCGCCCGGTGAATAGATTTCGCGAACTTTAACGCCTTTCTTCATCAAGAAAGAGTTAATTTCGGACGAAACCAAATGTTTCAACAAATTTCTCGTCAAATTTTACCACTAAATCACAATATACAGCTAGAACCTTTCGCTAAATAAACAAACCGGGCAGCAGCTAACTCGGAATAAACCAAGGGTGGTCACCTAAAGTGTGACGTCAAAAATCGGCGTTCGCGCCACGGCCCGGATTCAAATAACGTTTTTGAGGGGCACGATTTTAAAATCGCATTTTCTCCCCTTAGCAATTTTTTTCAAAACTTTTTATTGTGCTCATCGTTTTTCTGGTGAAATTTTACATATAGTGCAATAGCTTTTAGGCCAATCCCTCACCAGCCGAACTGCCTCATTCGTTCCATGATTATAGCTACTTGTCATTTTTCTGAATTGTGAGATAGCACTTCTGTTGTTGTGAGACTATAGAACTCATGTACCAAATTTGACATAAAATTTCATCCTACTAAAGGCAGGGTTTTTTCAGAGGATAAATATCGCATTCGAGTGCACTTTCGATATCAGTATCAAATGTGATATTTTTCCTCCTGTAAAAACCCTGCCTTTACTACGTGGAATATCTTTGTCAAATTTCAGAATTTCATTCCTTCATTTCAAATCCTTAGACAACAGAAGTGCCATCTCAAAATTAAAAAAAAAATGAAAAGTAGCTGAAAGTATGGAACGAATTGTTGCAGTGTATTGCAAGTAGCTCTGACCAAAAAATGGCAACTGTCGAATCGCCTTACTTAAGTGCATGACATACTTTTCATCTATTTTTTGTGGGAGGCAGCCAGCGTAGGCCTCAATTGCAAACCTCCATAAACAAATTGCAGTTAGTTACTTTGTCGACTGTAAATTGGTAAAAAATATTTTCTCATTGAAATCTGCCCGAGTTTTGAATAAAAAACGGTTAAAGACCTTTGATTTCTTATTCATCGTTTGGACATTCAACACTTTAATTTGTATTTGATATATTTTATATAATTTGGAGATAATATTCAAGATCTGATGAAATAATGTTTCTGTTCTACAGCGTGAATGTATCTCAGTGCATGTTGGGCAAGCGGGAGTCCAGATCGGTAATGCCTGCTGGGAGCTGTACTGCCTTGAGCATGGCATCCAGCCTGACGGTCAGATGCCCTCTGATAAGACTATTGGTAGTGGAGACGACAGTTTTAACACTTTCTTCAGCGAGACTGGAGCTGGAAAGCATGTCCCCCGAGCTGTGTTCGTAGATCTGGAACCCACTGTTGTCGGTAAGTATTATCCATAAAACCTCGAAAAGCCAGGAATAAAATGGGACTTTAGCAAGTTGGGGAGGTTTGTGAGTCTTGCATTGATGGAACAATTTCAACTGATGGCATTTGAGTCAGTTCAAAGAGCCTCTGATGCCTTTTTCTATCATTGGAACCTGAAGAAGTAGAATTTTGTCTTCAGTTCAACAAAAGACTACATACTTCAGGGTGTCTACAAGTCCGGAATTTCTGGAAAGTCCGAAAATAGTTCTGATTTTTAAGGGGCGGTCCAGAAGTGCTGAAAAAATGCGGAATTTTGCCAGAAGGTCTTGAGTTTTTTCATTTGTTTTGTCAATTCTATCACAATTGGAGCAGGAATCTCAAATTTGCCGAATTTTGTCTATTGGAAGTACTGAAAAAATACTGAATTTTTCTGTTGAGGAGGTACTGAATTTCTTGGAAAAGTACCGTAAAAGTACTGATTTTTGGTCAGCCTGTTTTAGTTGACACCCTGATGTACTTAATTTTGAGGGGAAAATGCCTAGCAGTCAGTGGAATTTTTCTTGAAGGTAAGAAAATTTGGGATTTTGGAGTCAGAGTATATAATATAAAGTCACGGAATCTGAAAGTGAGGGAAATATGGAAATTTGGTTCAACTTGCACATGAGATTAGGGTTACTCCTTGGACACAGTTTGAAGTACTCTGAGTTCTTCTTTATTTGTTGACTTTCACAGATAATGGTCTTGTACATTTCATTATCACAAGTAAGTTAATTCAGTATTTTTCCAAAGCATAGAAGAAGAGGACAATTTTAAAAATGCTGTTATCAGGTTTGTTCCCTTTTGCTTAGTGCTCCAATTTACGAAGAATATTTTTGGAAGTAAATTTTCTTTGTTAAAATGAATTGCATTTTGCAAAGAGGAACCAGAAGTATTGCAGTGATGCTAAGATTGTGTAAATTCATCTTTTGCCGTAAAATAACTGAAATCATGAAAAAATATGAAATTTACATGGTAATTTTTGTCTAAGATTCACAGTTTTCAGCGAGTAAAATAGAAACTGTCAATGGATAATCAGGTTTTTCTTCCAAGACAAAAGAAGTTGCACAATCTTAGCAATATTGCAATGCTCGAGGTTCCTTTTTTCAAAATGCAATCCAATTAGTCTTCAGATGTCCCTTAAGACTTTTTGATGAGTCTTGATGAGTTGTTCAATTGACCTGTAAAACTTAATTAAAGAATCTGAAAGTATACTGTTGTGGCCACCTTAACTCTGTTAGAGATTTTCCCAAAGAAACTAGCGAAGCCTTCATGCAAATCTCATTCTGTTCCCAGATGAAGTCAGAACAGGCACGTACAGACAGCTGTTCCACCCTGAGCAGTTGATCACTGGAAAAGAAGATGCCGCCAACAATTACGCACGTGGTCATTACACCATTGGAAAGGAAATTGTAGACATAGTATTGGACCGCATCCGTAGATTAGCTGACCAATGTACTGGTCTCCAGGGTTTCCTTATCTTCCACTCCTTCGGTGGTGGTACCGGATCTGGTTTCACCTCCCTGCTCATGGAACGTCTCTCAGTTGACTATGGCAAGAAGAGTAAATTGGAATTCGCCATTTACCCTGCACCTCAGGTTTGTGTCAGACATCAAACTTCTCATTGCACATTGCTCAAAAGCGAATCTAGAATTCACTTTGATTTTGCAAGCATTGTAACATAAAACAGGGTTGCCACAATCAAAGAATTCCAGGAAATGTCAGGGAATTTTAAAAAGTCTTGGAAAGTGACGAAACTGTGGTAAAAATTGCGATATCACATTCAATCGCTTTCTAGAATGAGTTTGGCATTTTGAACAACATATTTGCCTGAAAACTACATAAAATTATGTCTTTTTAACCATCTGGCATATCCTAAATCAGCATGGAATATTACCAAAATGTGTCTGGGGAATTCATTACCTAAATTCTGTCGCTACCCTGATGAAAAAAAAACATAGGGACTGTCATTAAACTCAATTATCGACATTTCATTTCTTTTCAGGAACACTAATAATGATTACAGTTCAGCAAAGGTGTTTTGTCATCTGGTTATTTCAGTATGATAGTGATAAATTAGAAAAATCCTGGGATAGTGTTTTGAAAGACCAGAGTCTTCTTTAGATTTTTTGCCATTTAAACTCAATCTTTCAGCCTATTAAATGCACTGGAAAACATGAGATTCATCATTACTTTGCAGTTCTGTATTAACAACATCAGCTCTGTGAAATTAATGGATTTCCTCTGAGGCAATGTAAGCAGTGAGACGATCAATTGCTTAAATTAGTTACATTTTATTACCTTCAGTCAGATGGATTTATTGCAGCCTAGGATCTGTCTATTCACAGGTAGATCAGATTGTATTCAACAGTTGATTTCTCTCCAATTTTTGATTCTGACAATTTTTTTTCCCCCCCAGGTATCTACTGCTGTTGTTGAACCCTACAATTCCATCTTAACCACTCACACCACCCTGGAACACTCCGACTGCGCCTTTATGGTCGACAACGAAGCTATCTACGACATCTGCCGCCGTAACTTAGACATTGAGCGCCCCACATACACCAACCTCAACAGGCTCATTGGTCAAATCGTCTCCTCTATTACAGCTTCTCTCAGATTCGATGGTGCCCTTAACGTTGACTTGACTGAGTTCCAGACTAACCTGGTCCCATACCCACGTATCCACTTCCCTCTGGTCACCTACGCCCCTGTTATTTCTGCTGAAAAGGCTTACCATGAACAGCTGTCTGTTGCTGAGATCACCAATGCCTGTTTTGAGCCTGCCAACCAAATGGTCAAGTGTGACCCCCGTCACGGTAAATACATGGCCTGTTGTATGCTGTACCGAGGAGATGTTGTGCCCAAAGACGTCAATGCTGCTATCGCAACCATCAAAACCAAGAGAACCATCCAATTCGTCGACTGGTGTCCCACTGGGTTCAAGGTATGTCGAGGCTTTATGGTCTCTCATTTTTATTTTTTCCAATTTTTATTCTATTCCAATAATGTAGTTTCAGATTACTTCTACATCATTGCCTTTCTCAAATTTTCAATTTAGCTTTCTCTCCATAATTTGAGCGACTTTGCTGTTTGTAAGATATCAATGGTCTAGATATCTATGAGATCTATGGTCCCTTGATGCTTGTCAAGTGATTTTTGCAAATGGCAAAATTTGGGAGGTGGGCGGAAGCGAGGGGTAAAGCAAGATTATGAGGAAAATACCAAAATTCACACCATGAGCTGTTTTGGTATAACTTTAAATTTTGAACAAATGCCTACGACTCTTTGAAAATAGGCATCAAGCCCCACTGGTTAAAGTATCATTTCTTCAAGTTCCTAATGAACTTTGGATCAGATTCAAAATTGAAGGAATGCAGGCCATCTAAGGAGGGCACATTTCACCACAAAATCACACTGTATGATAATTTTTTAGAACTGTAGGTTTTGAAAAAGTGCCTTTAAGTTATTAAAAGTTGGCATCAAACAGCACTAGTTTATCATTTTCACAAGTTCCCTGAAAGATCCTTGGACTAGACTCAAAATTGGAGAGGGGCCAACAGCACTTATGTGCCTCAAACTTCAACTTTTGGGCTTGCGAACACTTATTGGCTTGATTTACTCAAATTGACAGAGATGACCATGTTGATAAGTTTCTAATGTTTTTTAAGTATCTGCATATCATATGTTTCTAATCCAACCTTTTTTCTGTTATCAGGTTGGTATCAACTACCAACCACCCACCGTTGTTCCGGGTGGAGATCTTGCCAAGGTCCAGAGAGCCGTGTGCATGTTGTCCAACACCACCGCCATTGCTGAAGCTTGGGCCCGTCTTGACCACAAGTTCGACCTGATGTATGCAAAACGCGCCTTCGTTCACTGGTACGTAGGAGAAGGTATGGAAGAAGGAGAATTCTCAGAAGCTCGCGAGGACTTAGCTGCCCTCGAGAAGGACTACGAGGAAGTTGGCATGGACTCAGTCGAAGGTGAAGGTGAAGGAGCCGAAGAATATTAAAAATGAATATATGAAATATATGTGATGAAATTATTATGTGTGAATTATTATGTGTGTATATTGTGTGTGAATTATGTGATGTTATTTTCATTTTTTTACATTTTTCAAGTATTGTTACGAATTAAAAGAGAATGAGAGAATCACTCAACTGTGTTGTTTTATACAAAAGTAAAATCCATCACTCCCGTGAGTAGAACCAAAGCTCATGCAAAGTAAGATAAAACAAATTCAGGGTTGCTAGCGACCGGGAAAAGTCAGGGAATGCAACTCGACGAGGAAAAATCTGGTCAAAGAAACGGAGTTTCATCGACGGTCAGGGAATTTTTTGTGGAGCCGGGTTTTACATTAAATCGGGTCCGCAACGGGCCAGCTGTTTGCATTGTTGTCCCAATGCTTTGACCTCATCAAGTAAATACCCTTTCGTTATTGTATAAAAGTCTGGGAATTTCCTTTGAAGAAGTCTGGGAATGATTAAATGAAATTATGCCAGCCACCCTGCAAATTGTAACGTTGACTCAACTGTCCATCAAAAACTACAAGAAGTACCTATTCAAGTGTAAATTTATATTTCATTCCTAACATGGAATCAGTGGATGATATTTGTACAATTGTACTGTGCTTCATCCCAAGGGCACTGTCGGCTCTACTGTACTCACTGTACGGCTTTAGTCGGCCTCCTATGGTGTAGTGGTTGTAGCGCTTGCTCTATGATCGGGAGGTCCCGGGTTCGATTCCCGGCCAGGTGACCTGAGTTTGATGGTCTCAAACAATGGTTGCCTGGGGCTGGTTAAGTAGGGACGGAGGGGGGATGGGTCTGAAAGCGTGGGATTAGCCCTTGAGGGCTATTTGAAGTAGTGTAAAAAAAAAAAAAACTGTTGTCGCAGAGGAAAAGGATGTTGATTTAAAACCTAATAACACATTTGTGATCTCATGCAACTAACTCTGGAGTCGAAAATAACGAGTTACATATATGTCATTCCATGCAACCGATTATGGCCAATAAAAATGAACATATGGCTAATATTCACCTATAATTTGATCTATGCTGGCAAAAACAGTGTTCTCCTAATATCTAATCTCTGCTAAGACTAATATTTTCTTTTTTCTCAATGAAATGTACTCATGTATGTTTTTCATGTAACATCTCTTTTTTAGGGTCTTCACCAAAGTTGCATAGAATCACATATGCGTAACTTCTCTTTTTATTTTTTTAATCTAAGTTGCATGGACCTGCATATATCGACGGTGAAAGTCAGCAATCACATAACTCGTTTGCGGTGTCTGAAAATCTCCGCCTCTACGTCATATTTTTAAAGGAGAACAAATTGATATTATTTCTTGAAGTTTTTGCAGAATTTTCTTCGCATTGAGAAGAAAAATCATGACAGTTTTAAAGAATTGCCGTTGAGTAGTTTTCCATTTAAAAAATAAAGTATGACAGGAAGTCTGCGACGTCGCAAACCGAGTTATGTGATTGCCGACTTTCACCGTCGATATGCGTAACTTCTCTTTTATTTTTTTAATCGAACTTGCATGGACCCGCATATATGTAACTATCACTGTGTGTGTGTGGGGGGGGGGGGGGGG
>NW_017547487.1:80082-102403 GCF_001854935.1 Bemisia tabaci | reverse complement strand
CTTTTTTTCCAAGATCTTTCAGAAAAAAATTTCTATTTCAAAATCCGTGATCCAAAATTAACTCATGCAATAGAGAGTTAACTTTTTCGGATTGAAATTCATACATTTTCCATAGGTCTCAAAATATCGTAGTTTAACAGACTCACAATGGGCCTGTTGCAAACTTCAGCCAGAGCCAGTGTCAGTGTGGCCCGAAACTACTTTTAGGGGTGCGGATATGTCTTCAGGGGCCCCTCTCCTGCGAGGACCCCCCAACCTACCTAAAGTCCTCTTATATGTGGGTGTTTCAAGTTTTGGAGGCCCCTAGAGGAATCCTTGCGGCGCCCCCTCGGTCACTGATCAGAATTTCGGGGGTGCCGAAGCATCCTAGTGCCCCTGGCCTGGCGGTAAAACAGCGTATGGATGGATGGACCAAGATAACTTAGGCCTTTCTCTCCATTTACGGCCGTGCTTTCGGGGGCTCTCATAAAAAAGAACCCAAGTGGTCTTGCCGCCATGAAGCCACTCCACCACCGCGTACCGAAATACGAGACCGAGGCTGTACTTTTTGCGAGAGTGTGTGTGCGCTATGTGTTCTTTTAAAGGGCCGAATAATGCCGCATTTGATCAATGAGTGCGAGAGAGAGGGACGACAAAACAGCGTTTGGACTAAGATAATTTTTTACCAAAGGCGTTTGCCTACATTAAAATTCATTTATGATAATCCTGGTTAAATTGGTTCAAACAATAAGCCATCGATTGAGAACGCCTTCATTTCTTTACGATGCAGCAAAGCATACCTAAGCGGATCGCAGACACTCGCCGGAACCGCCAACCAATCAGAGGTAATGCGACGGCTGTCCGACCTTCGATGAGTCATGTGTCTGAATAAGTTAGGTTAGGTTAGAACATGAGCATGATATCTTGTCAGTGATTCACGTGGTCCATTCTGATAATCGTCGCACTAGTTTTATTTAGTTTAATTATATTGAATCGTGAATCCCTCGTGGGTCGTAAACTTTGTCAGAAGTTTCGCTGTACCACTCCGTTTGCATTGATATCAAGCACTGTGTTCGTATAACTTCGCAGGGACTTTCGATAAGTAGTCGAGTGATGGGGAAGCACAAGAATAGAAATCGTTTCAAAGCACCGAGGCATGCTGCAATTTCAAGGCGTGTAGCTGAATTGGGATATGAAAGCACCGAAACTACTCCAACGAACTTTAAGACTGTCATTGAAAATGTCGAATCTAAAGTAAGTCTTTTTGGTAGTTTTCATCGAAGTTTGCTCGGAGTCAGCCGAGTAACCAGAATTAACAATCATTCCACATGTTCCCGCTTCTTTACTTCTTCTCTGTTCAAGTATTTAGCTATTTTATTTGTTAAAGCCCAGCTTGAATCTTTTGCCGATAGGTTCTCGAGTGCCTCAATTCATTTCTCTAGGGTTCACGCCAAATATGTTTAAACGCACTTCTAGAGTGCTACAGAAGATCAGCTGTCTTCAGTTCACCACTGTAAGTGATCACTAGAATCAAGATGATGGATTGTCCTTGTTGTACTCTCAAAGTGTGTGTACACTTTTTTAGTGTGGATTTTAAGCTGAGAAGTTATTGCCATCAGTTGTACAATAACTTCTAAAGCAGCTCTTATTGACATATTTTCCGTCAGCATCTTCAGTTCAACAGATTGGCATCTACCTCTCAGCAAGAGTATCTTTTTCAACTAGCCACTGTCGATTAGCCAGATACTTTGTTTTAATTAGTTGTTCTATTCCTACATCAAATGTTGAAGAATTTCAATTTTGAAAGAGGGGCGGAGCTTGCATAGCTCTTCACCGTCCCAATCATTGAACTGCTGAAGAAATTTGTAACAGAGTCCTTCAATTTTCTATTACATAAGTTTGCAATCTTACTCTTATACTTCATGGAGGAAGTATTCATGATGGAGTTGTGAAAAACGGTCTCTGAGGTGAGAAAAAGAAAAATCTACTAATTTACCACAAGTTAGAGGAGTGAATTCCGCTTCATTTGACTAGCACAAAAAATGTTTAGTATCAACTGCATGAAGGCTATCCAAAACTTGCAGGTTGAAAACAAGAGACATTCAGGCTTACCCTGTCAACAGTTCATTGACGCTGTAGGCAGAGTAGACGGACTCAGTGACTAAGTCATTCAGTATAATATCAAACTCAGTGGTTTAAACCAAAAAACATACTTAATCCTACTTACAATTAATTCTGTGTAAGTTAATTGTGTTAAATTTTCACAATTATGTCATTCACAGGTCATAAATAAATTGAGGACTCATTAAACATTAGACAATTTTTATGGAAGAAACACCTGGATCCATTTTACCATCATGGTGCGAAAGGCGCAAATAAGAAATAAGGTTTTGTGTTTGTTTACAATTGAACCATGACAAAGCCACTAAATTAGTCTATTGTAATGGATTCATTCTAGACAAGACCAATCCACACAGGTCAGTCATTCCTGAGGACGAGTTTTGGTACTCTACTGCGCAGTGACGTAGTATTGAGTGCCTGCAATGTATTTCTTATGGGAGCACCCATTGTGACGTAGCATTGAGTGCTGCGAGTAAGGGCCGGGCAGGGGAGTGGATTTCAAAAAATCTGCGCAATGACTGACCTGTGTGGATTGGTCTTGATTCTAGAAGAATCACCAAAGCCTACATGAATTCAGTTCATGCTCTTGGAGTGTGTGACAGAAGATCCTCTGCCTTGATTCTTGAACTTACTTTTAATGCTCAACTGGAGACAGCTATTCTTCTGTTGCGCTTTGAAAGTGCGTAAACGTATTTGTATCGAATAGTTTCAGTTTCTATCTTAATTAAGTTGGTTCCTTTGCCTGACTCCATAGTACTTAGGTATTTGGACAGTATTCGATTTCCAAGCTGACGCTGCCCCCAAAATTTTCATCAAGTATGAACCTCTGAATGCTAATCTTTTCTTGGTTTTAGTTGCAGCTGCCGAGCTCCTCTGATAAAATTTGTGGACTTCAGATATTATCAAATGTTTTAGATGAGCCGGGAATATTGAAAGAAATTATTGAAACCAAAATCACTAAGTTGATAGCTCCATGTCTTGTGGACTCTCATCCTTCTCTAAGGAATGTTGCAGCTGCAACCTTGAGGTACGTATCTTTATAGGTCCTGCATCACTTCAATTATTCTTGGCAAGAATAGATGAAACCTATCATCGTATTAGGTAAGAGAAAAAACTTCCCAAAAAAAGGGTTTTTGATGACATATCGACGGTGTAAGTCGGCAATCACATAACTCGGTTTGCGACGTCGCAAATTTCCTATCATACTTTATTTCTTAAACGGAAAACTACTCAACGGTAATTCTTTAAAACTACCGTGATTTTTCTTCTCTGTGCGAAGAAAACTCTACAAAAACTCCAAGGAATGATGTCAATGTGTTCTCCTTTAAAGAAAAAACATAGAAGCAGAGATTTTCAGACACCGCAAACGAGTTATGTGATTGCCGACTTACACCGTCGATATCTCCATTTTCAAAGAAGTAAGAGTTTCCAAATCTGTGATTTTGGATGTCCTTCCTCGATTTGTTGAAAAGATAGAAGCAGAATTTGAAAATTCACTTCAAAAATTCAATCGATAATTGAAATTTGTTTAAAAGTTACTTAAAGAAATACCTATTAAGTCACTTAAAATCGCTTACCTCAAATTTTCAAGCTTATCTTGTCCTTAGTGGTAAACTAGATGAGATGGAAAGTCGCCTAGATGATAATTTCCCTCTATCCCTCGACAATTCGACTTAACCAGATTTCACTGTAAAAGGCTCTTTGACGTTTGGTAAAAGTCAAATATTTTCACTAAGCATTTACAGGTTGTCAAGTAATAGAGTCTGTATGCCTCAAACATATTTTGTTTTCTCTCTTTCAGAATTCTAAGTGATCATGGTGACATATGTGATGCTCTCATTGAACAGGACATAATGACCCCTCTTGTGGCTTTCATTCACAAGGTATGTGCCATTTATTCATTCATTGACCAAGGGATTTTTCCTCCTTGAATTTCTATAAATAACTGTATCAATTAGTAGCATATGATCTAAAAAATTCTCATCCAGGTGACCATTGTAATTGCTCAACACATGTCATTTCTTCTCTTCATACATAGCCCTGGATCAGTTGAGTTTTCCATATAGCACACAACGTGAACTTTTGAATTTTCTGAAAAGTACCTGTTTTTAAAAAGCTCTCAATTTTGCAAAAAATTGATGGGCAAAGGGCTTAAACTAATGTCATTTTTAAACTCAGCCCTAAAAATTGAATTGAGATTACTCAAAAAATCCCCTGCATTTGTAAAATTGGTTTCTTTGCAGACTCGTCTTATTTCTGTAATAACTGAGAAAACTTTGAGTGCCTGCAATCCTTTTAATGCACAACCAGTTCAACTAAAATGGGTGTTTCTTCATGTTCTAGGGTCTTAATTAAAATGCTACCAGCTACGACTCTCAAATCTTAGGGCCTAAAATCCCGGTTTAATGGGACATATATTTTTCTCGAATTTCAGCCTTCTCCCTGCTGTTGAGACTGTACTCTATTCAAAGTAACACACAGTGTTTTCATGCCTATTATTGTCAACCTCACTCCATGATTATTTTTTGGCATTAGCATCATTATTTTTGGCAGTAGGATTATTGTTTAAAGGGAACCATGCCTTATAGGTCAGAAAAGCACCTTCTCTTCCTTGTTTTGGCCAAATTTGATCTTTGTCAGCATTAATGCAGGAATTTTTTCTCATTTTCATTTCATTTTCCTGGTCTCCTAGGCAGTATTTTGTTAAATTTTAATTTTTTTCTATAATAGTTTGCAGAAGATGTGAAGCCTGAGAAAAAAGACCAAAAAGTTTCCGAAAATTCTGATACTTTCAACCATGTCATAAATCTGCTATGGAATTTGTGGTGAGATTATGCCCCTTATAATTTGATTTAGCCTAAAAATCTGTATAAATTGAAGCTAGATTTAATTGGAGGGCACTATTTTGTAAGCAAATTCAGTGCCTCTATTACAGGCCTTAATCTTGATTTTGAAACTGCTGAACTGACTGCTAGTCTGCGCCTTGACTCATTTGTTAAGTGGTTTTTTTTTTTTTTTTTTTTAAGTAAAACTACTGCAAGAAAACAGAAAATGTGTATGTGTAACAACATCAAATAATTTTGAGGAAACTAGGACAAATTATTTTCGATTTTTTGAAAAAATCTATTTTATCAGGTAATAAGAAAGTACCTGTTGATCAAAGCACAAACTCATTCATATGAAATATGAACTGAAAGTTCCTTAAATACAGACATACAAGATACGAGAGGTGCTCAGTGATTTTGAGTTGTCTCAATGGGAAGAGAAAGGCAAAAATAAGGTTTTTATCGTGTTTTGATTGCCGAGATCACATCTAATGAAATTGCAGACAAACCAGAGTATATCTCACTATCCATCAAGTTCATTGCAAGCCAACTTCACTGTACTTTAAAGAGATGCATGCAGTCGTTTGGAATGTATTTATTCCTTTTATGTACTTACTGACATTTTTAGAGTAGTGGTTGTTTTGTGGTAGGTCCAAAAAAAAACAGCATTGCTATGTGTATATGTACTCACCAAAAGTCATAAAAGAAGAATTCTATGCTCTATCCATAACAGGAATAATTCATTTTTTTAATTCTCCCTTAATCCCTCTTTTTTTGCAGTGAAAGTAGCAGTGTAGCAGTTAAATATTTCAATTCAGAAAAGTTGCTAGCTATTCTAACACGGTTTTTAAATCCCAACGATTATCGACCAGAACTAGTTATCTCTGTTGGTGAGTACCTCATTTTTATTTGTTCGTTTTTTCATCATAGCATTGACAACTAGGTACTTCAGGAGCTTTGAATTTTTTTTAGAAAAATAAGCGGAAATGATCTTGCTGTGCATGCCTGATTCACTAATCTTTTGCTTTGCTGAGTTTTATTCGATACAATTCCAGCATGTCTTCAGTTCCCAGGTGAGGTTTTCTACCTCCTTACTGAGTGACCACCGACCGCTCCCAACAGTGAAAAGTCAAATTAGTGGGTCTAGAGAGAGTTCAAACCAGGAAGTAATATCATTTACTTGACTTTTCAATTTTATTCCTGAAACAGTTTTATTTTGATGCAAAACTAAGCATGAGGGTGGCCCCTGTAACATCTACTAAATATTACACTCAGCAGCGAAACTTGTATAGTCGATAATTGATATTTTCTCCTTTGAAGCTATGGTAAAGAATTAGATAGTAAGGCATTTATTGTGAACACCTCAATAAACGATACTTTCTATTGGTTTAAACTGCTGATCAATGCAAAGTACCCCATATTGGTAATGTTATTCTAGCTATTGTAGAAATTCAATTAAAACTAATTTCCCATGATAAAAGGAAAACATTACATTTAAGCACCATTTTTTTAAGAGAGACATGTCAATTGATGCCAACAATTAAGGAGGCAACTGCAAACAAATTTCCAGTCTAGTTGAACTCATCAACTTAGCAGTGCAGCCTTCAAATTTTCTGCCTCAAACTGTTGAGCTTGTATGAAAACTGCACCAAAATTTGACTAGCAACCAAGACGCAAGCAACTTTCATGCCGTCTAGTTAGCAAATCATCGTAATAGCGCTGCAAACGTCCTGGCAAGGCAGTATAACAACATCCATGGTCTAATATATCAGCTGCCTAAGATGCACAGGGTATAGTTTATGTTGCCCTGAAAAGTCTTTGAATATCTCTTATTTCTTCCTCTGATTTTTCAGTCTTTGAGACCACTCAATTTGTTAGGAAAGCTTTAGATGCATTTTAAAAATCCCTGAACTTTGAAATTTGATGTCAAATATGTGAGAGTTGCACTTGTTGGATGGGGTAAATGAGGAATTTTAACTGAAAATTGCTTCATTTCTCTTACCGAAATATGGAATGGGGTGCACAATATCATCAAAGAGAGTTGGCAGCCTTCAACTCATTGGCTGCCTTGTGAAAAATACATCTGAGAACGCGGAAGTACTAGATAGCCATGGTGCCTAAAAATAAGATGCTTTCTATTGTTAATCCTCAAAGCAGCAAAAGTGCACTACTCTAAACTCTGGCAGAGCTAGAGACAGGAACAAAAATCAGTCGAAAGTCAGTTGGGTGACCAATTTCACTGCTTTGTTCCATGATGGTATTAATCCGTATGCAAAAAGTTGTTTTTAAACATTTAAAATGGCTCCTATAAATTGGCCATCTAGCCAAGATGGCTCCTAAAATTTTACCTAGAAGTTGGAATAGAGCTGTTCTATCAGTTGTCGGTAAGCTACCGAAACAGTTCCATTAAAAAAAAGTTACGATAAGAGCGCTCTTGCCGATAGCGATCAGAGTTTTCGGAGCTGACGAAAATAAGCTGTTGCCATTTTTACATGTATTTCATGTGCCACCGCGCCAGGCAATCTGATGAACCGACGCACAGGGCAACAATGCATTGAGTGCGAGCTCTCAAAAATCCGACAAGGCCGGCTGTTAACGATATCAACGCCACTGTTGGTACTGCCGCCAGTTTCAATAAGAGACGATATCGATAGTGTTCCGGCAAGAATTCGTTTGAATACCCCTAATTTGGAACCCTGGGAGTTGAATTTCTTATGTGTGCTCTGTTTGAGACCGGTTTGCTGCTTTTTTTTTTTGGCTCTGGCCCTTTTTAGCCTTCTATGCTTTTTCCCAATTTTTTTGAGCCCGCAGTTTGATGCCATCACTTTACCTTTCAATGGCTTTAATGAAATTTGCATGAAGTCCTTCAGCTAAGTGGTGCGGAGAGTAAGCGGCTTGTAGTTTTAACTGCAGAAAGAGTTACGTTAAGCTCAACTACTTTTATTAGTGAAATTTGCTTTGGTAAAAACGAGAAAAAGAAGTCAAGTGCTGTGTAATTGAATATGTGTCGCAAGAAGTAGAAGTCAAAGAAAATTGCCAAATTGAAGGAGTCAAGCAGAAGTTTAAGAAGTCGTAAAGAGCTGAGATCCAGAAGAAGTTGTGTCAAGAAAGTGTTGCTTTTAACTTTGGAGCATTTCTCTTGTTGTGTTCCCATCCTTCTAGATCTACTCGCATGCCCTCGAGCCAATCTTGTCCCTGCCCTTTTTCTTGCCTCCACACGAAACCTAGTGTTAGTACCTTTCTGTTTCTTTTTTCTTTAACCAAATTTCAGTATAATTTAACCAAATTTCAATATGATTTAACCAAATTTCAGTATAATTTAATGCTAAGTTAAAGATTTTAAAGTCAAAGTTATTAATGCTAAAGCTATCCTAGTTGAAGTGATTCATCCTGGATTCTTGGTGTAGTTAAAATGGCTTGTAATGTATCGCATCGATAAAGTGAAAAATCTCGGCAGAATTTGACTTTTTAGTCAAGAGAAGGGCAACCTCTGCACGTGAGTCTGGAGAATCAATTTTGACAGAAAAACCTACATAATTTGGAGGAGTAGAAAGAGGATCGGCTACTAAGAAAATGTTGTATTCGATACAGTGATCTACTTCTGTATTGAATGAAAAATATCTTCATTGCCAAATTCTGATTTCATCCCTCCACTAGAAACTGCATGAAAGAAGACATATTTTGCCCCAAATTAAATTGCCAACAAATTTCATAATCTTAGCAACCTTGATACCGGTATATGATATTTGGTCGCACACATAAGTCGATCCTCTCTTATAAAGGATTTGCTCAGCTTTTTGAATACTCAGTCAAATCTACATATATTCTTAGAATTTTTATGAAGAAAATTTGTAATGCAATTGTCCTTTTGAACACATGTTAGTTATCTCAATCTAATTGAATTCATTAAATTGCAGCTCAGTGCCTTCTCACTGCTTCAGAAGAAAATCAAAATGCCCTCAATATTTTGGAGAATGAAGTTGGTGTCATTAAAGGCTTGATCAACATCAAAAGTGAAGAGCCGGCATCAATTCTCTTACGAACTCTTGCTGCAGGCAAGTAATTTCCATTTCTTTACCATCATAAATTTTGCCTTTATCACAGGGTTTTATCTTATCTTTGCACCATTTCAAATTCACTCCTTCAGGCCAATAGTTGAAATTTGTGTTTGTCTGGTAGACAAGATATGACTAAGGTAAAATGAAGCTATATGATTGGTTGACTATGTTGTTCGGTTGACGGGGCAGAGGAAGCTCCTTATTAACCTGAATAATGGACTAGCTAAGTGTACCTTTATGCTGGCAGATGAATAGCGATTATTTGACCCAATAAGTGACTTTCTCAGTTACCTAAACGACGTCAAAGACCAGTCTTATGTGTAAAACCATTTTTCCTCTGCCTTGTCTCGTCCAAGAGACGAACATAAAATTTTGACAATGTGCTGCGGACTGAAAAGTGTGCCCTATTTTTCTTAAAATTGGATTTTTAGGTACTAAATGAGGAGGTTGTAAGTATATTGGGTCATTCAATGGCAAATTAATTTGAGAAGAAGCTGTAGAAAATGAAAAATGTAGAAAACCAGGATCTTGTAATGCATCACAACCACATTTTTAACTGGAAAGTAAAAATATAATAAATAAAAAATTACAGGAAAAAATGAAATGCGGATCACTGTTTTTACAAAATAGATATCGGATCAGTCTTGATACCATGTTGTCTTGTCATTTATTCCAGTTAAATGCTGAAATGATGTTCGAAAAGCACTTCATTTTTCGTTTTTCAATCTATGTAGATTCTTTCATCTTCATCTTTTTAAATCTAAGTTCAGCCTTTGAGACTTTTCCACAGACTTTTTGACTCAGCATTGAAATCGTTGACTTCCTTGCAAAAGGACGGAACTACAATCTGCAATGAACCCTGTATAGTTCATATAATTCAATGCTTCTCCGAGCTCATCTTAATTTGCAGTCACGCCCAGTGTTCGAAACTCACCTCTGAGTTTTAGGAGCCATTTGGCGCATCAAGCCTGATTTTTAGGCGCCATTGAAGATTTTTTAGGATCCAAATTGACTTTTTGCCTATATATTCCGGCTCATTTTGTGAAAAGTTAGATGCAAGATGTTTTCGTAACAGAACTAGTAAGTACCTGTAACTTGGGGAAGACAAAAGCACCAAGGATGAAATCGTGAAGAATAGAAAAAGCCTTCACTTTTAGTGCTGAAAATTTCGAATAATTACCTAACATGAAAATTCAGATTTTAGGGAGCAATTTTTAGGGGCCACGTTGGCGCAGAGCCATCATTTTTTAGGAGCCATGGCCGATGTTTAAGGCGCGTTGGCGCCTGTGAGTTTAGAACACTGGTTATGCCCTTATATCAGCGAAGCGACAAAATGATCTGACAATTTTAATGTCTACTCATGGAATTCTTCTTTGACCTAAAATTGACCCTATTTAATTTTTTAATTTCCTATTTTAGGTCTGATGTACAATATTGTTCTGAAAGAAAAATCAGGCAGTCAAACAGAATCAGTTGTGCATATTCTTTCTCTACTTTCAACAACATTGGTGACTGATGTACGATCCCTTGTCCATGAGTTGACCAGTCAAATTCCTGTGGAGGGAAATTCATCCTCTGAAGAATGTACCAAAATCAACTCAGTTGAAAACATTTTAGACGCACAGTTAGTCGCTATTGAAGTACTCACTAACATTTTCACTTGTGAAGGTAAGACATCAGATAAAATTTGTATTTGATTTAAGCATATTGGATTCTTTGGTTTTTAGAATTTAAGTTATACTCCCAGACCTCTTCTCGAAATTTTCTTCGCTAATTTGACTACAGATATTTTATTTGAGTTTTCCCCATAGGAGATGGGGTTTGAAAGTTTGAAAAAGATAAAATTGTCACATGGTATGTGAGTTACCCAGTCATCTGTCCTGGGAAGTCAGACAATTTTTAAGCACAGTCAGGGAAGTTTGGGAGTAGTGAGTTGTCTTAAGGTCCAGTTACACGATCAAATTGAGCCATCAAATTGGGCCTCTCATTTGTCGCATCCTCACCTCAGGTCAGGTCTTTTTCCACCAATCAGAGCTTCAATTTGATGGCTCAATTTGATCGTGTAACTGGACCATTAGTAACTCCAACTAGTACCATTCAAGAAAGTGTGTACAACTATCGTTTATCTCTCTTTACTTGGGATATATAGAAGTGGAGATCACATCCATAGTTGAGCAAAATTCCACGTAATTAAGAAAAGGAAAATATAGATGGAAGTTTTGATCGATGGCCAGGGAATGGAAGGGAAATGGGAAATTTTGGAGTCAGAAAAGCACAATAAAAGTCAAGGAACTAGATAACTAAAAGAAATCTAAAATAAAATCTTGCCTCATGATTGTGCAAAATGTCTCAAAAACAAGTCAGTCAATTTTATTTGAAGCAATCACAAGGTTCTTTACTCCAGACAAAAAATCAACCGAAACTTTATCCAGGGATGCCTTAACTACTGATTACCTATTTCCATGGCCCCACGACCTGTCCCATGGTTATTTTTTGCCAAAAGTGGCCTCTATCGTCAACATATTATCCAAGTTTACGTATTGAGTAACCCCTTTCCTCAATGTCACGTCATCTGCCTCATTTTCTCTTCGTTTTTTCTTTTCATTTCAGATGAAGAATCCATGGAAGAAGACGGTGAAGATTCATTTTCAGATAGCGACGTTTCAGAAGCGGGTGAAATTTTTATGCCATGTGTCAGTTTTCCAACAATCGTTCAAGAAGCTGTGTCCAGTGTTGAACTTGTGCCAAGATTGCTCAGTAAACTCGAACCACCTGCAGAAAATGTTTGTGGCATTTTATCATCCAACAAAGATTCTCAACGATTATTGGTGAAATTCAAACTGCTCCAGACACGTTCTCTCTTCTGTTTCCATAACTTAGTCAGTGGGCTGGATGTGCAGTGTCTCGGAGGTGCAGACAAACTATTTGAATTGTGGACGTCAATCAGCCAAGAGGTCCTCAAGTCTTTCGAAGTTCAAGGAGAAGAATTTCTAGAAGCGGCCTCCTCTGCAATGCGAGCAATCATCCTCAAGTTAGCGGCAGAAAAATACTCAAGCAGTATCAAACTTGACCAGAGTGACCTAGAAATTTTATTTAGCGCAACGAAAAAATGTCCTTATGATTCTATTCGTGCCATTCTTATCAGAAATATTGGGACGTTCGGAACTTTCTTTATCAATTCAGAACAAGAAAGTGTCCTGGTGAGTTGAATTCTGTTAATAATTCAGTTTTATTCTTAGTTAAAGATGTCACATAAAAAATACTCCTCCATCTCACATTGGGTGTTGCTTGGATTGCACTTGGTTTCAATTTCACTTGATGAAATAACTATAAATTGGCTACCAATTAAGACTATCAGATCCTATAAGACTTAACCTCCCTCTCCCTCTTTAGGTATCCTTGCAGCAGCTACTGACCTCCTTTCTTTTCTTTTAATTAGTTTGCTACATTAAAGAATCGCCCTCTTTCATTAATTATCCTGTTGTGATAATGTAAAGGATACCATACCTGGTTTATATTAAACACGAGGGCTAATACGAAATGCTCATAAAAGCAAAAATAGCTATCTATTGATAAAATGATGTCTACAGGTCTAGTAAGTCAGGAACATTATTTAATTGAATGATTCATATCTGAAGAAAAGATATTCGTATGTTTCTGCCTTTTGCCGTGAAATCAATGCCAAAAACATTTAATTTTCAGTTCTATGTTTACAAATTGTGGATGTGATCGATTATTTTGGTGCAGAAAAAACTTGAAAAATCTAGGAATTTTTTTCCTGCTGAGTCTCTGAGACACCATGATTAACTTTTCGTAGCTTCGTCTCTTAATTTTCTTTCGCATCTAAACATTGTTCGCAACAAATCATGCAGCGGGTGTTTGAATTTTAGGGATTCTAGATTAATTTACCCACTGAACCTCCTCACTAATTCAAAATTCTCTAACAAATAATACCCCGCTTGCAAGATATTCACTAGAAAAGAAACAAATATTGTCCACGAGTATTATTAGACTTCTACTGACTAGATTGTTGGCTATTTAGGCAGTCTGTTTGAGAACTCTTGCACAAATTATTCACAAGTTTTGTACATCGCAATAAAGGCCTAAAACCTATTTTGGGAAGAGTGAAAACAATAGGAATTTATATAGTTTGCAACGATTATGAAAATCAATAGAAGAAACCAAAGTAATTTTACCTGTATTTTCTCTTTATTCCATTGCATATCAGCAAAAAATGCAAGCACCTTATGGGAGACAAGTTATTTTTGAAACAGACTAGTTTTGCTCTGTTCAAATAGTGATCTTGGTGATTTATGATAGTATTTTTTCAACAGGATGCTGTTGGTACATTCTTGCTAGAAATGTGCAACAGTAGTAAGGAAGTGTGGATCATTGCTGAAGCTGTAGATGCTCTAATGGATCTTTATGCCGAGGACGAGACAGACGCGTCTGCTGCAAGAATAAATCTAGTACAACGATTGCAAATAGGAGCGCCAGTCCTGAAAACTATGGTAAATTTTTATTATTCTTACGCCATTGAAAACTGCTGTTAATATGCTCAGTATAAACTAAACAATTTGGCTGTTTGACTGTGGGAACCTGACTATTTTTCTCCAAAGATTTGGGTAAATCTGGTAGACCGAGGTATCATAATTAGCTGAAATAATGGTTTTGCTGCCAATTTTTATCACCTGATTTTAATCCAGCACATCTGGAGACTCACTGCAGTTGTGAATCAATTCCTGAAGAATCTCATTTTCAAACCTAAATTCAAAACTAAGGAATGAAAATAAGTTCGTGAAAAAGGCAGGGTGGCTATAGTCAGAGGAAACGGAGGGAACTCAAAGAAGTAGAAGAAAATAACACCCACATTGGGGGAAATTGCCTTTTCCGAAAAGAACTTGTTTTCCTTTTTTTTTTTTTTTTGTAAATTTTTATGTGCTGCACCTCATAGCCTCGGTTTTTATTCTAGCTGGATTGGAAGATCTAAAAGCTATTAATTTCCATTTTTTATTTTCTTAAGAGTCAAAGAAATCTTATAAAATTGATCAGGAAAACTCTGAAAAGTCCGGGTATTCCAATATCGAATTTCAGTGACATTTTTGAAAGAGAGCCTTTTAGGTTGATTTGCATGTTAAATAAGAACAATACATGAAAGTAGCCAGAGTTCCGACCAAAACTAGTTTTAGAGTGGTCACAATGGGAAACTTCCCAAGCCCTCTAATATGTATTTTAGCCTTGCTTTCCCCTTTTTTTTTGGGTGGAATAAGGCCAGTCTACCTGATTATTTTTTATGAACTTGTGTGGTCTTATCCATCTAATCCAAAACTCGTTTGGGCAACCTCTCCTCTGCCACTCTTGGCACATGCCCGTACCTTGCTAATTACCTAGGCATGACATGGTGCTCGGTGATACTTTTACCCTTCATCACCTGGTGAATTGTTTGATTATGGACCTGTTCTCTTCTAGAGATGCCGGCAAACCGCTGCCAAAAGTCCATTGTATTATCAGTTTCCCTAGCATAATTTGCGTTTTCTTTGTAAAAGGCCACACTTTAAAACTACAGAGCAGTGTGGAACTTCGGTACTTTTCACAAAAAAATAAGATTGAGACTTAGCCAGTGTAGAATCTCTTGGTATTTTGTATAATCCTTTTTCATTTAGTATACTCTGAGAAAAGTTTTACTGAAAATTACCGATTTTCCTATTTTTGTTTGAAAATGTCACTCCTTCCACCATGATACTCTCCTCTTAAAGTCCTTGTTAAATAAGTTTTCGAACTCTTAGACTGCGCTAGATGATCATGTGATGTCAATATAGCTTTGAAAGTAAATGCAAGAATGAAGATGATGGATCTTCTGTGTCACAGTCTAAAAATGCGTAAACTTATTTGGCATAGACTTTTCTCAAATTGTCTGTTTTCATCTCATCTAAGATCTTTGTATTGCTCCAAATCTAGATTCGATCGCAGAAAGGAAAGCTGGGAGATCACCTGCCACTTGTTTCAACAGTCCAGTCCAATTTAGGGAGGTTTATCAAGTATAAAGGAAAACGTATTAACAAACTCAACGGATGTTGAATCCTCTATAATGGTCCACGTCCCAGATTGAAATTTATTTTTATAAAATAGAATTTCTCGGACAAGAAAAAAGATCATGAGTCCTCCAATGTCTCTATTTATTTTTTTAGCTGATTTATTTTAGGTCTTATTTTGTGACTTGACTATCATAGAGTGGCGAAAGTCTGATGTATTAAGATTATGTTGTTTTATTTTTCTTTTTTGTTCATATTTTAAATATATTTAATAAATATATTTATCATGTTCTTCAAAAGTTTTCTGCTGAGTTTTCTTATCCAATATTAATGATCCTTCCAGTAATTGTGTGTGATATCATATCTGAAACTCTGAGTGAATAAAATAAGCAGTTTGATTTTTGTAACCAAGAAAAGTTTTGTAATCCCAAAAATGTCATTCTTGAAGTAGGCATGGAGTACAAGCTCTGATACATGAAACTTTCGTATGAAAACATATTAGATTGGAATTAGGTATATTCTACCCCTAGGAGCAGCTCAAAGTGGGGGGTAGAATTGAATCGACAATTGCGAAAACGTCTGATGTCCAATACGGTGTTTCAGAATTTGAGGGGACGATTTCTTTGAAACTTAAAGACGCAAGATGGTTAAGACGTTAGGAATCTAAAACAATTTTTCAATAATCCGTGAAGTATAAATAAACGTTCACAAAAGAAATCGATTTTATTCTTCAGTGTCGTGGGGCAAAAGAAACCACTGCAATTATAAAACCCTGTATTGGACAACGAACGTTCTTGCTAAACTAGTTCAATAAACCAGTTTTAACTCAACTAAAACTAGTTTGATGAAAGAGGGCACTTTGACGAACTGCAATCAAGTTTCACCACCTGCGGGCTGATTATTGAAATTGATAGACAAAGCAATAGACAAAGAAGACAAAAAGGATTTGGAGGGATCCTGTTGGTAGAAACGGGTGGTTGCGATGGACAAAGGAGGTGGGTAATAGACTAACTAACGGCAACCCAAGAGAGACCCGACAGTTAGTCTATCATTTTCCACCTTAGTCTATGAGAACCACCCATTTCAACCAATAAGATTGCTTTATACCCTCTATGTCTTCTTTGTCTATAGCTTTGTCTATCAATTTCAATAATCGGCCCGCTGGTTTGGGCTGTAGAGGTATTAATGTGTACTTCCATGACTTAGGCACCTACAATTTTTTTACTGAACATTTTGGATTGTGCTTTGATACACTGAAATTTTGAGCACAAGCTTTTGATGTGTATGATGTTGAATGGAATTGGGCCTGTTGCAAACTTTTGCTACAGCAAAATTAAGAGTTGTTTCTATCAGTAAATGTCTCAAAAATCTCGATGAGCGCATTGGCAAAGTTTGAAATTCACTCCCAATCTACAATCTGTGTAAGAATTTTGCGTTTTTTTGAGCTTCTCGCATCAAAAACGATACTACGGCACAGATGAGCATTTCGTTAGAGGTGTCGCTCTATCAAAACCCTGTGCACCAGGATACTACACAATATTCAACATAGCCGACACCAATCACATGTGCCTGGACGAGATTATAACCATTTGTGAACAACCCAGCGTATTTACATTCACGATTTCTTCGCAATGATCCGCTCTGGTTGACCTTGTACCCCCGATTGCGATTTGCGTGCGGAAGCGTCGAGCGTCGGGTACCTTTAACTATTGCGAAAGGGTTGAAAGGGACGACTCCTCTAGAAAAATGTTCACCTGTGCCGTAGTATCGTTTTTGAAGCGGGTAGCTCCAAAAAACGTAGATTGCCAAGTTAGGAGTGCATTTCAAACTTTGCCAATGCGCTCAGCGTGATTTTTGAGACATTTACTGATAGAACCAACTCTTATTTTTGCTCTAACAAAAATTTGCGACGCAAGATCCACTGTGAGGTAACTCAAATTGCATGATCACTGAATTGAAGGAGAGCTTAAAAAAAATTCTGCCGCATCTCCCTCTTTCGGCATAGCAGAATGGTAAGCTAATCAATCATATCCACATTGAGATTTTTAAAAAATGACCCACGTGCAAAAGATCCCCGAGGACCATAAGGCGTTTCTAGGTCCCACCGTTCAAAGGGTAGCAGACTGCAGAGGAAGCCGGACTGTTTGAAGACCCTGTATAACAGCTCATAAGCAACGGAGGAAAGCTTTTAACGAGTCGTTGTCACTAGGGTTGCTACTGTCTTGTTGGTGCAGGCTGTTTTCCTACGTGTGAGGACTTAAAAAAGAGGAAAACAGCAGGTTTACTTCACAGCATGGCTATCAATAGTGTACTGAAAGAGATAAAGCGCGTAGAAAGTTCTATTGATCGAAGTTGCAGAAATGGTGTGTACAAATTGAGGATTGGGGCGCCTTCAATTCGAGTGATACTTCCAGCATATCCGGGAAGTTTGTTTAGTTGCGTGACCTAACTGAACCCAACCTGACTCTGTTGCGATTGATTCCCGAGCTTTTGAGACCGCTGAGAATTGTAGCACTGCTTTGTTTCGACTTTCCGGAATTACTTTTCATGCATTATTTTTTCCCAAAAAACTCATTGAATTTTTTTTGTCGAAGTTTTTAGTGAATTTTTGTCACTCGTCGATCTCAATGTGGATATGATTAATTTGCTTAACGCCATCCGATTCTGCTAAGCCGGCAGAAGGAGATGCAGCTAAACTATCTTAAGGTTGCTACTGTCTTGTCGGTGCAGGCTGTTTTCCTACGTGTGAGGACTAAAAAAGGAGGAAAACACCAGGTCTACTTCACAGCATGGCTATCAATAGTGTACGGAAAGAGATAAAGAGCGTAGAAAGTTCTATTGATCGAAGTCGCAGAAATAGTGTGTACAAATTGAGGATTGGGGCGCCTTCAATTCGAGTGATACTTCCAGCATATCCGGGAAGTTTGTTTAGTTGCGTGACCTAACCTAACCCAACCTGACTCTGTTGCGATTGGTTCCCGACCTTTTGAGACCGCTCAGAATTGTAACACTGCTTTGTTTGAACACCCTTTGAACGGTGAGACGTAGAAATGCGAAAATTTAGGGTTACTATGATCTATTTTATGGCTAACCAAAAATTTTAGGTCGGCGCCTCCGAACACCAAAGTGGACCTAATCTCAAAATTTCAAATATGAATCTCTCCATTTTAATACACCATTGGAAAGACCGTAAAAACACAGGAATTGTGGCTAGTAGATCAGAAGTCCAAAAGCATCGCTGTTTCAAAACGGCGGCCAGTCAAAATTTTGAAAATTTCCATTTTATCGGGCCTTCATTTTGATTTGATGGCGGATAGGAACGTCCTGTTAACGCTAAAATCTTCCTTCTTTATTCTATCGGGATTCCCTCATCACTCCAATATGGTCCAAGAAGGAAATTCATTTTGGGTNGGGGGGGGGGGGGGGTCAAAATTATTTGACACCGTTTTGAGTGATACAACATCTGCAGGCTGATTATTGAAAGTTTAAATTAGTCTGACAAGACATCGAATCGCGATATATTGCATGGTTAAGATACGGCTATGTCTTGTCGTGTCGGGCTGACATAATTTCAATAATCGGGCCGCAGAAAGAGACTAGAGAGTTAAGATTTTTTAGTGCAAATTGCAGGCTTTTATCCTTCACTAATTCATAAAGGTGGTCCAACAAAGTTAAAAAGTGCAAAACTTTGATTGGCCGCCATTTTGAAACGATGATAGCCAGACTTTCAGTCCGTGCCAAAATTCCTCCATTTCCACATTCGTTGTGTAATGAAAAAAGGAGGATTGACATTTAGAATTTTTGAATTGGGGTCTACCCAGGTCCTCGAGGGCGCCTCTCCACTTCTCTGATAAGCCGGAAAATAGGCCTTATTAACCCAGGGGTATCTCCGAAGTTTCTTACTTACGTCTAGGCGGGACCGTTCAAAATTTAGCACGGAAGAGCCCGACTTTTCGAAGACCCTGTATATGTATACAGGGTGATCTAGGCTTAACGGCCAGACTGCAGGAGCGTGTTCTATGGATTAAAATAAGACTTTCGTGTTGTATAAAGTTAAAAGGTTTTTTTTCCAAAAGTGCCCCGAGTCGGAGCCAAGTCCCCTCCCCAAAATTTCGGAAAATCCATCGTTTTCCCTGAATTTTGGCAACGGTTGTGAACCAAATCTCATGTAAATTTGTACTTACCATTCTTTTATGCCCTGAATTCGCAACTAACCAACGAGTCACTCTTATAGCGCTTCTGTGCGCTCTGTGATACCTGACCGCCACTGGTAGAGATCCTGCCAGAGTTCCTCCGGCAGATCGCATCTCCTCATCTCATGTATTATTTCCTCAATCCTCGATTTGGCAGGATTTCGTTGCCCTGAATTCATGAATGGACCGCGTTAAGCAGAAAGGAACCAAGCCACATCAGCTATCGCCAAATTTAACTTGGGAATGTAATTTATTACGCGAAAACGGTCGTGCGGATTTTTGCGAAAATTCCAGTGAATTTTCTGCGTGGTACGAAGAAAATTCCCTAAAATTTTCAAAGGAATCCGCACAAACGTCCTCTTTCAAAAAAAATTGATCGCTCAGTTACATTTGGCAATCCTGCCGTGCTAAGGAAAAACGCCGTATGAACATTCGAGAGTTGCCAAATTTCCTTCGATAAAATGTTCATTTCTGAGGAAAGTTATTAATATTTTTCCTTGAAATTTTTAGGAACTTCAGGTGAAATTGCTGGCAAAAGTATCTGAAAAATTGGGAGGAAAATATTCATATGCTTACCAGGACATTCGTGTTTTATCAAAGGAAATTTGGCAACGCCTAAAGCCTCATACGGCGTTCTTCCTTAGCACGGCGGAATAGCTGATACGGCTTGGTTCCTTTCTGCTAAGCGCGGTCCAAATGATCTTTAAAAAAATAAACTCGAAATCTCAATTTAAGGCGGGGGTGCGGGGGTGTTTCGGTTCCTGCAGTCTGGCCGTTCAACCCTGGATCACCCTGTACACGCACACGAGGGTGGGGTAGATGGGAGGGGTGAGCTTGCGCGGGTGGTCGTGCCGGTCGCGGTGCGGTCCTCCTCTCAAGTTCATGCCCCGAGCCGTCAGTTGCGCTTGCAGTGCCCAGCCTGTCAGAGGTCCGTGCCTCGCTCGCCGGCCAAATACGTCGCGGTTCCGATTTCGTTTCACGCCGACTCAACCGAAAAATCGCGATTCATTCTCGCAAGGTGGTGTTGTGTGAGTGTGTTCCTTCGTTTTCACAAGTTTACAGTTGTACTCCGGTAATAAATTCTTAGTTCTCGCGATTTGTATCATTGTCCGCGCGCAGTACGATTGCTAATTCTTCTCTTCTATCCTCCAGGATATTTTACCAATTCTCCCGAGTATCGGTTCCAAGTGCGAGGATACCCACAGCGTCGTGTTTTACCAAAACCGCACCAGTGGATTAAGTCCGTCGATTGGATCTTCAAGCAAAATAATTCGCTTGTGCTTTTTCTAGGTTTGTGAGTGAGAATGCAAGTTTAATCGGAATTGATACCACTCTTCATTCTCCTTCATTTGTTCTCATCTTTTTCCGAGTGTCCAAAATTAGTGATACGTACGTACTCCGATGACAGCATAATACCTGAAGTCTTCTTCGTATCAGTACGAGCCACCGGCCGTATAGTTAAGGCCACGATAATTTCCAGCGTCGGTCGAACAAATTTTGCGTGTAAAATGCCGTCCCGCAATTATTTTTAGTGAGCAATATCTTACCGGGTTTCTCAACGCGAGGCATGTATTCAATATGTGATAATTTGCAATAATCTGCACCAGTGCATCACGTCGGTGGAAATTGGTATGAAAATGGATACACAGTCAACCAGAGCTCAATCAAAAGCTTGACAGCTAATTTTTGGGTAGCGATTTGGCCCTCCGAAGCGCGAATCGGCCAATTATTGTTGAACTTGTGCGGGAATGAGTGCGCACGGAAAAGACGAGAAAATAATCGCAGCGTAGCGTGAAGTGTCGTGAAGAGACGCAAATCCTTCAATTTCCATCGTCTTCCGTGCGAATCACCACTGCGAAGGCTAATTCAACGGCAGTGAAAATCACAGGAACGTGGCATAGTCATTAAGTACAATGGCTCATGACTTCCGTATAATGTGTATTCAAAGTCATGGAGTTTGATATTATCCGGCAAACCAGCGTCTACGTGCGTCTAATGGATATTTTATAGTTGGCCGTAGTCCAACAATTTTTGTGTGTTTCCTTCGGAAATACACTATTTTTTTTTGTATTATTTTTTTTTTAAAAAAAGAAACCGAGGCTCTTTAGAAGTGAAATGGCTCATCGACTCCAGTTTGGTGTTTTTCAAACTTCGGCGAGTTTCATCAAATCCTCGTCTAACTGCATCGAATTTTGATTAGATCCCAAAAAGTCTTCAAGTGCTATCAATAGATATCTTACATCGGTGGGCCAACAATTATCCCTAAATATTCGTTGAAAAAAATCGGGGCTATTCAGATGTGAAATGGCTCATCGACTCCAGTTCGGTGTTTTTCAAACTGTGGCGAGTTTCATCAAATCCTTGTCTAACTGCATCGAATTTTGATTAGACCCCGAAAAGTCTTCAAGTGTTATCAATAGATATCTTATATCGGTGGGCCAACAATCATCCCTGAAAAAAATCGGGGCTATTTAGATGTGAAATGGCTCATCGACTACAGTTTGGTGTTTTTCAAACTTTGGCGAGTTTCATCAAATCCTCGTCTAACTGCATCGAATTTTGATTAGCTCCCAAAAAGTCTTCGAGTGCGTTTACGAATGGGGCGGAAGCGTGGCTTGGCAGGAAGTGCGGATCCGGGAGCCGGGCCGACGGGGCCAGACGCGATGGGGTGATCGATGACGTCATCGTTGGTCGCGATGGAGCTGTTGGTGATGGTGCTGAGCGTGGTGGGTGCGCTGGCTCAGCTGACGGCGACGCGGGTGGTGCGGACCAAACACGGCGACGTGAGCGGGGTGATGGTGAGTCTGGACAACCGGTACCTGGACTCGGTCGAGGTGTTCCGGGGCATCCCGTACGCCTCGCCGCCGACCGGGAGCCTCCGCTTCATGCCGCCGGTGACCGGGGCGCTGTGGTCCGGGGTCAAGGTGGCCGACAAGTTCAGCCCCGTCTGCGTCCAGGACCTGCCGGACATCTCCAACGAGACGCAGGCCCTCAGGACCATGCCCAAGGGCCGCCTGGATTACCTCAAGCGGATCCTCCCGCACCTGCAGAACCAGAGCGAGGATTGTCTCTACCTCAACATCTACGCGCCCGCACAAGGTTCGTTCCGTTCT
>NW_017547487.1:11035-78941 GCF_001854935.1 Bemisia tabaci | reverse complement strand
CCAGTATTATCGACCTATTTCGCGCCCTTTTTCTACCTAAATTTGAAGTAGTTTTGAGCGAAAATTTTGAAAATGAACCATCATTATAAGTCAGAAATATCTTTAAAATGACTAACTCCAAAAACAAATATTCAGATGTCGAGTTGTTAAGTTTTGATTTTTGTCCACAGAGGGCCGCACTGTGCGACGACTCGGCCTCGAAGCCCTTTTGGCTTATCCTTCCCGTCGCCCTCATCGACAAAGTGGGCCAGAAAATTAATTTTTGTAAAACAAATGGATTATTCGACAGAGTAACAGTGAATCACCACGCGAACACAGATGAACATATTTGTGTTCTTGCGTTACTTTTGGTTCATACAGGAAGTGATACGCAAACCTTTAGACATTTTTTGTTGATTTTAGTACAGTTTGCGGTAAATTTAGCGCAGAAAACAATGGAAGGACTGGGAAAATGCATTCCTCCGACTGCGGCGTTGATATTCACCTCTCCTTTTTTATTAATTTCTTCAAAAAAACTGGCTGACATTTTCTCTTGAAATTGTAAACCGAAAGCTGGGGTTATTTTGTGTTTTACTTCCCGTATTAATCAAACTTTTGTGTGCAAATTTCTCTCCGTGCAGTGATGCAAAAGTGATTGTCAAGCGTTTGCCTACAGTGCGATTTCAACTCGAGACTTCTTACACAGGAAGAAAGAGTGGTCGACATGTTAATCTGATATGGGAGTAGAACACAAAATAACCAAAACGATGGGTTAATTTTTTTTTTTTTTGGTAATTTTCTGAGTTGCATTTATCAAATCTTGGGGTCGAAAAATTGCACCCCGTTAAAAATCTGATATGAACCGCTAAGATCGAACCTGGATCGCCATATGCGCTGGCCACTCTTAATTCGCAACCCCCGGAGTGACAGTGAGAGAAACAAGAATACATCAGTAAGACACTTTCTCCATCCCTAGATGCCTCAGAGTTTCCTAAGCATTACAAGGTATGCAAATTTAGGAGGTCTCGGAGCTTATATTATAGACGACCCTAAGTCCAACTCTACTAAATCCCAGGACCATGTCACTGTGCGCCGCGCCATCAACCTCAGCTTTTTTTCCTCCAACCTGCTATGCTGCCCTTACCTATTTCTCTCATGCTCCAACTACATGTTTTCGCCCCCCTTTCTTAATCGAACTTCTCCCCCCTCTCTCTCGAATGCATCTTACCTCTCATGTCGAAGCGTCCCCGTACGCATATCCTCACCCCCTTTAGCGTGTATTTGTCCCCCTTCTTTTTGTAATTGGCGTCCCTCCCCCCTATTTGTCTCGATCGTGAAACATGAGCCTTGTAACATCAAAACCACGCATGCGTATCTGTTTTGCTCCTCGCGTGAGATTTTTGGACCAAACCGCTAGGAAGGTTACATTGCTAATTTTATGCCTTGAGAGTCCTTCTCTTGATTTTTTAAGCATATGAACTTTATGGAATGGACCTCTAGACAAGACATGAGTTAACGCACTGTATATCTTGTTTCCTTTCCAAAATCTCACGAGGAAAACAAATCGCACAACGGGAAGTCTGGAGGTCAATTTGGTCAAGTCCTAAACAAAAGACAGGTGCAAAATTAACATAGGTGGAAAAACAAAAATTGAAACAACCGCATTTGTAAGATCTCCATTTCTATTGATCTGTTTTAAAGCACTTCTTAGTATCTCGTTCAGGAGTTGGTCTCTGAACCTCCTCGTTAGACTTAGAAGAGGTATCGCACAACCTTTCCTCTAGTTCTCACCTTGCCTAGTCGCCCATCATGTATGTGTATTACGTATGTGTATCACGTATGTGTATCACGTATGTGTATCCTATTTTCAAAATTACCTGTAAAGACGTTAATAGCCTGAGTCGCTGAATGTCTCCAAATTATAATAACTAACTAACTATCACGTATGTGTATCACGTATGTGTATCACGTATGTGTATCACGTATGTGTATCACGTATGTGTATCCGGCTCTTTTCTTCTGAGAGGTATAATGGACCACTAGACAAGATACGAATTTAAACAATCTGATACATGTTTCTTAACAAGAATTTCACGTAGAACACGATTCGCGCAACGAAAGTTACTGAAACCAACTCCTAAGGAAGATATTAACGTTTTTATTTCACATCAGTTACGAGGAATTTGAACTGCCCGCTCACTAGAAACTCAAAGATCTACGTGAGTCAAATCGCGCACTACAACGGTTTCAGCAAGCTTCTCAATCGAGAAATGTTCATTTCCCACCATGTGTTGTTCAAACTGTAAGCAATTTGCCATAGCTGAGTCAAAGCATCAAGATTGAGGTTGCCAGATTTTTTTATCACAGAGATGTTCATGATAACGTTTAGCGGGCGATGTGAATCACGTAGAGCATTGAGTTTTCATGAGCGGGTGGTTTGAATTCACGCATCAAGAATCATTAAATATATTTAGAAGGAGTTGATTTCGGTAATTTTCGTTGTGCGCATCGTGTTCTACGTGAAATTTTAGTTGAGAAACATGTATCAGAATGCTGAAATTCGTACCTTGTCTAGTGGTCCATTGGGGGTTTTAAAATTCGCCAAACGGAGCCTGATAAATATCAGGTTGAGCGCTTTGCTGGGTGAATTTTTGCAACTTAGGTTAGATTTGCTAGTCATCATTTGGCGAATTGGAGCGTTGGCTGCTGAAAGTAACTTTCATACTCTAGGGAAAGACATCAGTGCGAGGTCAAAAAAAATTCCCGCTGAAGGATACCAGTAACTAGAATCTCGCGCCGAATTCGAATTTAAAAATGGTATACTCATTTTCAGGAGTAGCTCTTTGAGTGAGCTTATTAGTCTACGTTGACAAATCTAATCGTCACGCTATATAGGAAAGCCTGATCAAAAAAAAAAAAAAAAGACTACTTACGGCAGAAAACTCCTCGCGGTTTAACCTTGGATTTCCATAGTAAACTTTAATTTTTATTTACAAGGAAAAAATAATCAACAGTTTATCTTTTAACTGTTCGTGAATTTGCTCTCTCATTCTAAAATATTCAGCGAAAATTTCGGGAGGAAACTTTAGTCATGTTTCGGTCGCCAAAGATATATCAGGCTATATTTTAACTGAGAGAATAAGGAAGTAGAAGATCAAGAGAGATCAAGGAGAGTATAGAGAATGGGGGAAAATTTCCCTGTGCAAAGGAACTGATTCGGAAGGGTAGCACGCCGTCAATGACTGGTTTCGGAGCCGAGACAAGAGCCTCACGCCGAAAGCATCAAGAAGCTGCTATATTGATACCAAAAATTTCAAAATAGAGGTGGAGGCAATGTCAAAAAGTGAGGTAAGGTCCACTCAATAAACAATATTAAAATTCCTTTTCGAGGTGATGCTTAGCGGCGATAACCCGAGTCTGAAATAATCGACTCTCCGCGCATCCTGAATCCGGAGGTGGGCACGTGGCGGAGGGAGGTTGTCTCAGTAAAATCGAGTTTTCTCACGAACCCCTCAACCGATTTTCAAAAACTTGAGCTTGCTCTAAAGCTGAGAGTATGTATAGGATGTCACTTTTTACCGACTTGATTTATCTCTTTTTGTTTGGAAGATACAAGGTGGGGAGCCTTACTTTTTGGATGACCCTCGTATTATCAAGTGCTCAACAATGGGCCTGTTGCAAACTTTTGCTAGAGCAAAAATAAGAGTTGTTTCTTGTAGATAATGCCTCAAAAATCATGATGAGCGCATCGGCAAAGTCTGAAATGCACTCATAACTTCACAATCTGCGTAAGAAATTTGCGTTTTTTTAAGCTTCCCGCTTCAAAAACGATACTACGGCATAGGTGAACATTTTGTTAGAGGAGTCGCTCCATCGTCGGCGATATTCATCATGGCCGACGCTTGCACGCAGTTCCGCGCGTAATTCAAGGAGAGTTCAAGGTCAATCAATTCGGGCGTGGAAAATATGAACGTTAACACACCGATTGTTATCTGGTCTAATCCAGTTCAGGTGTTATCTTGTCCCATCAAACGTGTTTTGGCGGATTGGCGTCGGCTATGATGATTATTGCCGACAATGGAACGACTCCTCTTACAAAATGTTCACCTGTGCCGTAGTATCGTTTTTGAAGCGGGAAGCTCAAAAAACCGCAAATTTCTTACGCAGTTTGTGAAGTTATGAGTGCATTTCAGAGTTTGCCGATGCGCTCATCGTGATTTTTGAGGCATTATCTATAAGAAACAACTCTTAGTTTTGCTCTAGCAAAAGTTTGCAACAGGCCCATTGGTAAAAAAAAGTGACATGGTAAAGGTTCCAACAGACCTTGGTAAAAACGCCGAGAATTTGTTTTCAGTGTGCGGGCTGATTATTGAAATTGATAGACAAAGAAATAGAGAAAGCCGACATAGGGAGTATGCAGCGAGCATATTGGTTGAAATGAGGGGCTCTTACAGACTAAGGGAGAAAATGGTGGAATGACTATAGGGTCTATAGTGAGTTTTCGTTAGTTAGTCTATTACCTGCCTCCTATGTCCATTGCAACCACCCGCTTCCACGAATGGGATCCCTTCATATTCGTTTAGTGTTCTTTGTCTATAGCTTTGCCTGTCAATTTCCATAATCGGCCCGCAGGACCTAGCGGAAGCGTCTAGATACATCTGCGGACTGATTATTGAAATTGATAGACAAAGCAATAGACAAAGGCGACATAGGAGCGATCCTATTGGTTGAAATGAGGGGTTCCTTCAGACTGAGAGAAAAGATGACGGACTAACTTCAGGGTCTCTTGTGGGTTGCCGTTAGTTAGTCTATTACCTACTTCCTTTGTCCATTGCAGAGACTGGCAAAAATGTGTATGACCGGATGGATAGCCCGCGGGGAGATGGGCACTAAGGCGGCTCTCTTTTCCCGAGGATAATTGAATTTTTTATTCCCGTTTTTTAGTGATTCGACGAGTCCTTTATTTTTAACGATTTTTATGCTAAATTAAAGTATGTAAAAATTAGTTAAACCAATAGAAACTGTGCAGCGTGCAAACCCCATGCACATAGTTCCTTTTGATTAAGTCATTTTCACATAGTTCCACTCATTTAAAATACATCCATGTAGCCCCAGAACGACAAGTTAGACAAATTTTAAGGGGATATCATGAAGAGATTTTAAAAAAAAAAACTTTCTATGTGGCATTTTTAAGGAAAACTGGGTTGAAAAGTGAAGAGGTCCAGTTACACGATCAAATTGAGCCATCAAATTTGGCTTCTCATTGATCGCATTCAGAATGTGACCAATGAGAGGCCCAATTTGATGGCTCAATTTGATCGTGTAACTGGACCTGAGTGAAAAACGTTCCGCGGTGCGTCCTTCCAATTTCGTGTGTGTGGCCCTATTAGACATATTTCAACATATCGTCACCTCGCGGCCAATGTATCACAAGCGCCATGCGACGTTTAAAAATGTCCACCGCTATTTTATTATTTTACAGAGAAATTGTTCAACGAAGCTTCCCGAAAATTTCACCGAATTCTTTTTTTTTGCTGCCGATAAAATTCAGTGAAATTTTCAAAAAGATTTAACCAACAATTTCTCTGTGAAAAAATGAAATGGCGGCGGAAATTTTGAAACGTCGCATGGCGCTGGAGATAATTTGGCCGGAAGGTGACGATATGTTACCAATTCTTTTACTATTGCACGGCGTGGGTCATTTTTCAAAAATCTCAATGTGGATATGATTAATTTGCTTAACGCCATCTGATTCTGCTAAGCCGGAAGAAGGAGATGTGGTTAAACTTTCTTAAGGTTGCTACTGTCTTGTCGGTGCAGGCTGTTTTCCTACGTGTGAGGACTAAAAAAAAGAGGAAAACAGCAGGTTTACTTCACAGCATGGCTATCAATAGTGTGCTGAAAGAGATAAAGAGCGTAGAAAGTTCCATTGATCGAAGTTGCAGAAATAGTATGTACAAATTGAGGATTGGGGCGCCTTCAATTCGAGTGATACTTCCAGCATATCCGGGAAGTTTGTTTAGTTGCGTGACCTAACTTAACCCAACTCTGTCGTGACTCTGACTCTGACTCTGTTGTGATCAATTCCCGAGCTTTGAGATCGCTCAGAACTGTAACGCTGCTTTGTTTCGACGTTCCGGAATTACTTTTCATGCATTATTTTTTCCCAAAAAAACTCATCAAATTTTTTTGGTCGAAGTTTTTACTTTTTAGTGAATTTTTGTCACTTAGTAGGCACCAGACTTATTTCTTTACAATTTCAAATAATTTTTTCGATGTTAGAAAAAAAAAACCGATGAAAAAGTTCCACCATTGCTTGTAGCTTTGCGTCTTGAGCCCAAAGGACAGCTGGNGGGGGGGGGGGGGGGGGGGAACACGTAGCGTGGCCGAGTACTCCGCGTCTGGTCATGCAGAGGTCGAGGTTCGATCTTTCGCCGGGGAGATTTTTTTATGGTTTTCTTTTATGTTTTATTTGACTGAAAAAGTATGAACAAATACACTGCCGTGCTAAGGAAGAACGCCGTATGAAAATTGGAGAGTTGCCAAATTTACACCCATAAAATGTTTATTTTTGAGGAAAGTTATGATTATTTTTCCTTGAAATCTTCAGATCTTCTAGGTTGAATTCCGAACAAAATCGTCTGAAATTTTCGAGGAAAAATATTCACCATTTTCACACTGGATTTGTTTTGTATTGAAGGAGACATGGCAACATCTGGAGGCTCATACGGCGTTTTCCCTTAGCACGACACTATATTACTTCCTTCTGCCACCAAGATAAGCGCCCTCCAGCGCGATTGGCATGGAACGTCTTGTTTTTTTATCTTTTGACATACTTGGCGGGGGTGGATTTTATAATACGATCGTCACACTGACGAGTTTCCTGCAGAATTTTACAGTAGAGTAGTTATTTGGTTGCAGTTCTGCCAAACGGAACTATGTGCATTAAGACATGAGCCCCGATACCCATAAGGATACAAGCGTAACAGGGCTCACGTCATAATGCACATAGTTCCGTTTGGCAGAAATACGTCCATTTAATCCGGTTGTCTCTGCTGCTTTGCGTCGGTAGAATTTTCCTTGACAATTTTTGCACCTTAGTTCTTCGAATGAACTCAGGAGAGCGCCGTAGCGTTTCATTTACGACAGCCGGCAACAGGAATCAGATATTAAGTTGTCAGCCAACGTTTACGACTTTGATGAAAACGCCTGGATGCAACTACCATTCTGCCGCGTGCTAAGGATAAACGCCGTATGAACATTCGAGAGTTGCTAAAGTTTCTTCGATAAAACATGTACTTTTGACAACATGCATGTACATTTTTCCTTGAAATGTTCAAATATTTTAGATTAAATTTCAAACACAATCGTCTGAAAATTCTGGAAAGTAATATTCACAATTTTCCCAGTAAATTCGGTGTCCATCGGAGGAAACTTGGCAACGCCTGAAAGCTCATACGGCGTTATTCCTTAGCACGGCAGGATGTCTTTATCGCATACAGTTACAAGAGAGGGCGCTCGAGCTCATAATTTGATGATAACGAAATAGGTCAAATTTCCTGTACACCTGAGGAGGATTTTCGGTTCACGATGAAAGCGGCTGGCTGAGGGATCAAAGTCTTCCGGGGGAAGCAAGCGTGGGAGAGGGAAGCTCCCGGGAACATTCCCAGTAACTCTTTAGAATGAGACAAATTGCCGTGTATGTGTTTTCTATCGAAGTCTCCTGGAAAAGTCGCTTTTAGTCGGAAATTTCCGGGAGAGCCCCTGTTCCCAGGAACGAGGAAGCTCACATTTATATATTGAGTTATCAGGGTGTCCAGCATCAGGATTTGAGAAAATTCGGCCGTACGATCGGATTTTTTTACTGAGCTATTTTTATGAATTTCCATTCGCCTAATTTTTCTCCGCAAAAAATGAGGATTTAATCAAGATTTAGCAATCAAAAATCAGGAAAAATCGGAATTTCATCAGGATTTCCTAGAATGAAAAAAAAGTAGACGCCCTGGTTACTTTTTCGTCATATTCGCCGGGAGAAAATTTTCAAGAGACTCCACACTAACAATCTAATGCCCTGAATTGACGTTCAAAGTGCAAGCTTCAAAGTGGTGGCTGTTTAGTCAAGTGTCGCCCATCGATGCGTCAATCGATGGCAACACTTGCCTACACAGCCATCAACTTTAAAGATTCGCTTTGAACGTCTGTTCAGGGCTTTAGACTGTTAGTGTGGAGTCTCTTAAAAATTTTCTCCCGGTGAATATGAAGAAAAAGTAACCAGGGTGTCTACTTTTTTTTATTCTCGGAAATCCTGATGAAATTCCGATTTTTCCTGATTTTTGATTGCTAAATCTTGATTAAATCCTCATTTTTTGCGGAGAAAAATTAGGCAAATGTAGTTCACTTGTTGCCTTGTTGCCTTGTTGTTCTAATGTTGCCTGATGATCTCTGGGAGGATAGGGGGCAATGGCGATTGGGCGTCGCAGAGCGCGAGGCGGCGCTATAGAAGCGGCTTTATGTATGTATGTAAGTTCACAAAAATAGCTCGATAAAAAAATCCGATCGTACGGCCGAATTTTCTCAAATCCTGCTCTTAAGCCCCCCTTAAGCAATATAATCCGGTGAGGCAAACGCAAAGTTCGGAGGTCAACGCTACTTTCCCCCTAATGATAATAATTGATGAGTAACTTGCGCAAAAAATCAATTAAAATTTTCCTGATGATGGCTGATGAATGTCGGAGTGAGCACTTCGTCAGGAGAGTTTTTGCAAATGAGGTTGGGTTTTGCTCAACTCTTCGGCCATCAGTCATCATTAGGCAAATCTGAGCGTTGACATTCAAAAGTAACTTTTACACCATGGGGAAAATAGCGGTGCGGGATTTTTAAGATGCATCGTCTCTGTATCGTCCGATCAAATTCACGGTTGTCACAGAACATATTTCCCCGGACAGGAGAAAAACAAGGGGGAAAAACGAGAAACAAGGCTAAAATACAAAAATAAAAACCCAGTTTTCCCTGACTTTCTAAAATTCCCTGACATTTCCCGATTTTTCCTGACTGTCGCAACCCTGAGGCTATGAAACAACCATAAAAAACCCCGAGATGTTTTGACTCAATACTGAGTCATTTCCAGTCGTAAAATAAATTAAAAATTAAAAAATATCGATGAAAAAACCTGAGACCTCGGACCTGGGCCACCAACATGCAAATCTCGGGTTTTTCATCGATATTTTTTAATTTTTAATTTATTTTTAGACTGAAAATTACGCAGTTTTGAGTCAAAACGTCTCGGGTTTTTTATTGTTGTATCATAGCCTCAGGGTTGCGACAGTCAGGGAAAACCAGGAAATGTCAGGGAATTTTAAAAAGTCAAGGAAAACCGGGATTTGTGAAGGAAAATGACGAAAATGACGGAAATGTCAGGGAAAATTTGTTAAATCACCTTCATTTGCTTCCCAGAATAGGTTCGAGGTTTCGAACAACAAATTTTGCCTGAAAACTATTTTCAATTATGCCTTTTTAACCATCCGTCACATCCTCAATCGTCAGGGAATTTCGCCAAAATGTGTCAGGGAAATCAGGGGAATGTCAGGTAATTCAATTTTCTAAATTCTGTGGCAACCCTGTAGCCTTTTCCCCGTGTTTTCTCCTCGTTTTCCTCCCGTTACCATTGTCTCGGGCTGCTTCGTAAAGAAGTTTTCCGGACACCCTGTACTCGCAAACTAGAGCGAAGCCCACGAAACGATTATGAATACCGTCCAGAATTCCGGAAACTCGGAACGACAACAAGGATGATGGGTGGACCTCGCGGTCATGAGCTTCAGGGGAGTTATTTTTTACGGGGAGGCACGCCGCGGTCACGGAAGGGGGAGGGGGGAGGGTCAGTTCGATGTGTGATGCGAATTCAGGTGGAGTTGTAAGAAGGGACATTAATCATCCCCTCCGGACAGCACCGCGACAGCGTTGCCGCTCCTTGCGTTAAATTTCACCTTTTCCCGCGAAAGTAGATTAGAAGTCGACGAATTTTCCTGTAGAAGTGGAGACACTGCTCGGCGTCCACCTCGACGGGTTCGGGTATACACTGTCCAGATCATGCAAAAAAAAAAATCGTCCCCTATTGATTTTCGACGGCTGGGGGGGGGGGGGTAGTTTGGAGTTTTCCCTTGGAATTTGATAGCGCAGAGGTGGCGTGCTTTGCGATATATCGATTGTTATGCCATTTAAACCTATGGAAAAGGATCGATGAACAGGGTGTTTGCTGCAGCAAACACCTTGATAATCGATTCTTTACCATTGGTTTAAATGGCATAACGATCGATAAATCGCAAAGTACGCCATGCCACTGGTCGATAGAAAATTATGACGAGCTGTGAGTACGTATTTCCACGAACTCGAGGAGAATTAGGTCGAAGTTTCCAAGTTCCGAAGGGCCACATGGTGCATCGAAAAATTCGTCGTGTGAAATCGATTTGCCATCAGTCTCTTTGACTGGATGTTGAACTTCACTCTTACTTTTCGCATTGACTTAACTGTGAAATGTAAATTTTCATTTTTTCATTTCAATTTATCCATTTTGTAAATCAATAATCTAGAGTCCCTCCTCTCTAAGGAGAGGGAATCTTGGGATATTCATAAATACTCAGTTGGATTTTGTTTGTACTATCTTTTTATTTCGAGTATAAGTAATATTGAAGAAGGTGGAGAAATGGTGCTGGGTCCACGCCATTTCGCGGGGAAAACAAAGCCTAGAAGTTCCAAAAATTATAATTTGAGTCAAAATTAAGTTTTTTGAACTCCAATGCGCACCAGCACGAAACTGAGGGGGGGGGGAGAGTGTTTAGCTCAGGCACTTTGCATTGGAATACAGTTACATACTGTTATATACAGTTCGGATCGCTTCTTAGTGTTTTTTTCTTCTTTTTTTTCAGTTGTAATATTCAAGTAAGCAGTCTATTATAAGTAATTCATTACATTTTTTGCCCAAATACTTTATTCTGCTTACTAATCTGACCTAAATGATCTGAAACTTTAAAGAAGAATCATAATTCTCCTTAAAACTACGTACTTTTTCAAGGTATACTTTTTGGAAATATTCGAATGTTCATACGATGTTTTCTCTTACTGTGTGTGTCTATCAACGTATTGATAATTTCATAAGTGTAAGCAATAGGTCCCCAGGATAGGTGTAAACATGCAGAATACAACCAATCGATGGATGCGACTTCATTAACTTCGGTGTGGGATTGGGTTGCATCGCCAAATTTGAAGGCGAACTATAGCAGCGATTTCGTTTTGGTGCCCTGCGCGTCGCGAGCCGCTCCAGTTTACGGCGTTTCAGATAGGGACCTGCGGGCCGATTATTGAAATTGATAGACAAAGTCATAGACAAAGCGGACAAAAGCTATAAGGAGAGATCCTATTGGTGGAAGCGGGTGGTTGCAATGGACAAAGAGAGTAGGTAATAGACTAAGTAACGGCGTTAGTCCATCATTTTCTCCCTTAGTCTATAGGAACCATTTCATCCAATAGGATAGCTTCATACTTCCTATGTCTTCTTTGTCTATAGCTTTTTCTATCAAATTCAATAATCGGCCCGCCAGTAGAACCCTCTCGTTTCATTCAATGCTCCGTAGACAAATATTGAAATAAGGCACTTGAGGGTAAAAAGCAGTATCTCAAGGTTCTTTTTGTAGCTTAGAGAGAAACTCCGAGTCGGACTGAGGAAGGGGTGAGTTGCTTTTGCCTTAGGCAAGAGACAGGACGAATTTCGTTTGAAATATCACGGCCATTGCCGTAGTCCATAGCCGTCTCGCGTAGTCGCGTGTTCCTGTCTCTTGTCAACCCGTAAATAGACCAAGAACGTACGTTTGCAGTATGCATGTTCGGAACGGAATAAAAACAATAAATTTACTCGCGGAAATGATATTTCCTTATTCATTGTTGCCTCGTGGTCAAAAATCCCACTTTAAGGAGGCATTTTATAGGCATTGTACATTGTACACTGAAAAAAAATTCTCGGCGTTTTTACCAAGGTCCGTTGATACCTTTACCATCTCACTTTTTTTACCAATTATTGGTAATTTTACCAAGACAGACTGGTACGCTTACCTAAAAACCGGTATTTTTACTGTTTTTTTTTCAAGCAAGAATACCACTTTTATTGGTAATCAATTCTCGGTAACTTTGCCATTTTATCTCGGTAATTCTACCACGCAGTCGATAAAAAATATTGGCGTTTTTACCAAGGTCTAGTAAAATGACCGAGAAAATTCAATAATTTTACCGAGATTTCTCGGTAAAATTACCAATTCCATAAATGGTAATTTTACCAAAAAAAAACTGGGATCAAATAGAACCCTGAATGCTTGGTAATTTTACCCTTTTCTTAGCAAATACACCGATACTTTTTTTTCAGTGAAGTTTCCATACTTACTTCCTTGGCTACTGACTCGTTCAATAATGACAACTTCCTATGCATTCTTCTCAAACTGTGATTCTTCGCTATGGGTCCTCCTTCCGGAAAGTTCCCCCATTTTCGATAACGCAAGATCAAACAAATTAGAGTCCCTTTATTGAGAGAGCTAAGACAACGCGGCTCATGGATGTCACAAAGCGGGAATAAAGATTACTTAAATTGGACGTTTTTTGTAATTTTTGATCAGCCATTCTCGAATTCCTATCTCCGTTCCCTCTCTCATTCCATTTGTTCCTTGCCGTATCCTCAATGTTCCGGTCCATTTCAGTAAGTTTATAATCTTTGCAATTGGTAAAACTATAATCTTTGTTCCCGTTTTTGACACTGTGAAGGCCTAAACTACGGGGACCAATCATTCGCATTGTCTTTACTCTCAGTATAAAGGGACTCTAAAACAAATCAGACAATGACCATAAGCCATCATACGATCTATCGATTCACAAAATCGATCGGTCGAACATCGTAAAAATGACGTAGTCACTAGATCAGTCCATTCAGTCGCAAACCTACAAACGAACTCTCGTTTCCGAAAAAGATTTGTCTTTTCTGGTTTAATATATGATAACAAGACGGAATTTCGATGCCGGGAGGGAGCCGGGGCGAAATATAGGTCAGGCGAGATGTTACGGGCCGATTTTATTATGGAATAAGGCGGAGGTCTGGCCGGGCCGGGGTCGGATTGAGCACTATTGCCAGACAGTGCTGGAAAATCCTGTTAAACTCACATAAATTATCCCCATTTTATCCGACAATCTGGCAACTTCGGGATTGAGGGATCGGAGCGGCGGAACGAGATTGGCAACGGGTTAAAGGGGCACGTTTACGGGATCGGCCCGAAATCTCGTTACGGACCGGAGCCGAGGCGGGAACCTGCCAAAACCGCGTAACTGCCCCGTGTCCCGCGGAGCACTTGCGCGGTTTTGGGGACCGGAAGTGAACCCGGACCGGGCGCTCCGCTCCTTACATTCAATTTCGCATCACGAATCGCTAAACCGTCTGCATTACGTCACTCCCGCTGCAGCTTTTATGTTTTGTTGTTTCCTTCCTTTTCGTTCGCGGGCTAACGCTGACGGACTTCCGCCATTACCGACGGGGTCTCGGCCCGGGCGGAGACGAAATATTTTACGGACTCCGCCTCGGCCGGGGGCAAGGTAACGCTTATTTAACGGGATCGTCTTTTTATTTCGACCGAGGAGAGACGGGGACTGAAATGTTTTTAGTGAACGGGGACGGACTGAAATGTTTTTAGTGAACGGGGACGAAGAATGGATCGCGTTTAGCGGAAAGGAACCAGCGCGGTTACAGTGTTTCCAAAATCGTGCAACTTCTTCTTTTCTTTTAAAAAAGACTCAATTTATGGACAGTATTCACAGGGTTGCCACAGTCAGGGAAAACCGGGAAATGTCAGGAAATTTTAAAATGTCAGGGAAAACCGGGAAATGTCAGGGGAAATGACGAAAATATCAGGGAAAATTTATTAAATCACCTTCATTTGCTTTCTTTAAAAAAAACTCAATTTATGTACGCAGTATTCACAGGATATTGCCACATAGAGTATTGCCACAGTCGGGTAAAACCGGGAAATGTCAGGAAATTTTAAAATGTCTGGGAAAACCGGGAAATGACGGAAATGTCAGGAAAAATTTATTAAATCACCTTCATTTGCTTTCTAGAATGGGTTTGAGGTTTCAACGAACAAATTTTGCCTGAAAACTATTTTCAATTATGCCTTCTTAACCACCCGAAACATCTTCAAGTGTCAGGGAAATCAGGGAATTGTCAGGGAATTTCATTTTTCTAAATTCTGTGCCAACCCTGTATTCAAATTTACAAATTTGTTCCGTTTCGTTTGAGTCTTTGCGAGAAGTTTGAAATAAATGCCGATTTTTTTATTCGATTCTTACTGGTCCAATCGCTCCCGGCCAGAGGGAAATTGGACAAATAAGAGTCGGGTATGAAAATCTTTTCATTTTTTTTTTTTTGGTCGTTCTTTTGCCATAGCGAGCCTGATAGAGCGCGGAGCGCCCTCTGGGGGTTGGGCCGCGCAGCGGCTAGGGGGCGTAGCCCCCTAGTTTTTATCTAACCCACCTCGCTTCAAAAACCAAAACTCGACTCCATGAATATCGTAACTGACGCATTCGGTCCTCCCCGCGGAGTTCATGAGGGCAGAAACCCCGCGGACGATTATGCGATGACTCGAGCGGCGAGCGCACAACAGATAGTATTTATTCAAGCGGTCGCTCAGTCATTATCACGATGGAAACTCGTCTGCGATGCAAACTACTTTTCCACGCACGCGGAAACCCGCGATTACCCGCGCAACAGGAGAAAGTTCCGAGCTACGCGCCGGCGATAAGGATGTGTTCCCGGTCATGATCAGACACTTTGATTCGGGGAAAAAAGAGATTTCGGTCTCCGGAGAGCTCTTCCAGTCGCCGAGCGCGCGGGCATTAGCGGTGCATTAATGACCTCTGCGGAGAATATTTTTATGGATTTTGTTCCGCGTTTCGTCGCCGGGGGATCGAGATAAGTCCAGGTTTTCCAAGTTGGATCGTTATGATCACGCGGGGAGATCAGTTTGATTGCGCGCGGATGGTGGCGTTGGTGCTCCACAAGTGACTGCAAGTCGTCGTCGCTGAGTTGAGCTTGAAATCAGCGATTTTTTTCAGTGAAATATGTCTGTTGCATAAGAGAGATACATCCAATTGGACGTATTTCTATCAAATGGAACTAAGCGCTAATTCGAGTTCCTTTTGAGGAATTTAGAATCCCGGATATCGCGTTTTGTCAAACGGAACTAAACGCCATGGAAAAGCATTGCGAGTATAGGACGGAATGAGCCCGACGCCCGATTCCGCCGCCAATCCAAGCCCCTCTCTACCTTCCTCCTCCGATGGCGCTTAGTTCCGTTTCACAGAAATACGCCCAATTGAGTATACGTTTTAATTGCAAAATCCAAGGTTGTCACAGTCAGGGAATACTGGGAATACCGGGAAATGTCATGGAATTTCAAAAAGTCAGGGGATTTGACGAAAATTTCCGGGAAAATTTGTCGCGTCACCTTCATTTCCTTTCTAGAATGGGTTCGACGTTTTGAACAACAACTTTTGCCGGAAAATTATTTTAAATCATGTCTTTTTAAGCATCTGGCATATCCTCAATTGTCTGGGAATTTTGCTACAACTTGACAGAAAAATCACTGAAGTATTAGGGAATTTCATTTTCCAAGGGTGGCAACCCTGAAATTGCACGAAAATCACACAAGCGTCCAGTCCACTTACAAACTGGGGCTCTCAAACTGGCACCAATTCTTCTATTTCTCAGCCATTTCTGCACGAAATTCCTTGAAAATTTCAAGATCCGATCTGTGATGTACCTCGAACACATCGGTTACCTTCAAAGATCGTCGGCCCGACGATCTTTGAAAGGCAACAGTCAACAGTTCCATCGATGAGCCTCTTTGAAGCCTCTAGTTTGAAGGTGGGCTGGACGCTATAGAAAACACCAGGAATACCTAAAATTTACCTTAAAAAAAAACTCGTGTCTATCGTGAAAAGTGGAAATTGGATATTCCTGAGGGAGTGTTTTTCGCCTCGCAAGGTAGACGTGGTATCAGAAAAATAGCGGCCCATACTGCCGTGCTAAGGGAGAACGCCGTATGAACCTCCAGGCGTTACCAAATTTCTTCTGATAAAATACGAATTTATTCAGGAAATTGTAAATATTTTTCTTCCGATTTTTCAGACTATTTTGTTCGCAATTCAATCTAAAATACTCATCCTTAGCATGGCAGCATAGCGCTAAAACCTTATCTTCCTTGCTATAAAGGAGGCTTGCTCAAAGAAATCAAAGTTAGAATCCCCCCGGTGGAAAAGGAGCCACAGTCCGAAACAATTCCTCCAGCAAAACCTGCGACGTGATTGAAAATCTAATACGAATCCCTTTCAATCCATTGCACAAAGAGGACGTGTTGACTTTACCCTTAAGTAATTTACCGTTCCACCCTACAGTTTACTTCATTCTATTGAGGGACCAATGAACAATACAGTGCTATTATCTTCAACTTATGATTCTCTACCCTTTCTTAAAAGCTCATTTCCAAATAAGTCTGTTTTCAAGATGTTCGGATGTAATCTTCAGGAGGAAAACTTTAGAAAACTGACACCAAACGATTTCATGCAATCTTGAAGGTTTAGAAAGCTTGAAATAATAAGAGACTCAAGCTGCTTAAGGAACTCAGTGAGTATTAATCCGAACGTAATCGTCGACCGCCGTGCTTTTCATTCTCCCAACTATCAGACTCTGCAATCAAAGATTAAAAGTGTCGTCCTGCGGGTTAAGTTCGGTCGTTCCATAGAGAAAAAAAGGAGGTGTTTGCATCTTGAATCTGGAGTATACTCTTTTTCTGGAATGTATTTATAAATGTTCTCATGGAAATAAATACAAGCAAAATGAACTAAGTGCATAATATTTGCAATGGTTTCTTTTGATTCAATTCTTTCGTTTACAGTTCCTTAAGGCATAAATACGTTCATATCAGTCTGATCATGGTCCAACTCTTTTTATTTGACATTGAAATTCCATAAATACAATTAGCCGTCACAACCGCGGGCTGATTGGTGAAATTCATAGACAAAGCGATAGACAAAGAAGACATAGGCAGTATGGAGCGATCCTATTGGTTGAAATAGGTGCTTCCTATAGATTAAGGAAGAAAATGATGGACAAACTACAGGGTATCTCGTGAGTTGCCGTTAGTTAGTCCATCGCCAACGTCTTTTGTCAATTGAAAGCACCCGCTACGGCTTCCATCGAAAGGATGTCTTCATATACGTTTAGTATTCTTTGTCTATAGCTTTGTCTATCAATGTCAACCATCGGCCCGCTGCTCGTGAAAAAACACCGAACGACCGTCTTTAAAATGAACTCGCGGAAAAATGTCAGACTCTCGACGAGTTGAAGCGCGATTAATGCGTCTAAATTGAGATGAAGGAAAGTTTGGTCAGCTAACTGAGAGCGATGTTTGAAAATTCATGCATTGTTTGTTCATGATGTTGATTCATAATTTAACAACGCGCCCCATCCGCGAGACCCAGCGCTGGCGTCGGCATAGCTGAGGTTTGAGGGACAGCTCGTCAAAAAAGTTTGAGGCCAAAGTAGGGAGGACACAATGAAACCGAGTCACAATAGCGGCATGTCGGGTGGCGGCCGGTTGACGGCAAAAAAAGCCGGGGATGATCCGGTCTGACAAAGTTACCGGGAATTGATCACCAATAAAAGTGGTATTCTTACCTGGAAAAAACAGTAAAAATACCGGTTTTTAGGTAAGCTTACCAGTCTGTCTTGGTAAAATTACCAATAATTGGTAAAGAAAGTGAGATGGCAAAGTTACCAACGGACCTTGGTAAAAACGCCGATAATTTTTTTCAGTGTACCAATTTCAACAATCAGCCCACTGGTCCGCCGCATATCTTTAATTTTACCACATGTATTGTTGAATGATATAGTGATACATGACAATAGTGTTGTAATAAATACAGTAATCTAATTTACACGCCGCGTAGCCTCCTAGTCCGCCGCATATCTTCAAGGTGTTTACCTGACAAGGCAGGTCATGGCGCCGTGGCGGTATGCAAAGCTCACTTCTACCGGATCACCCCTTCGCACAGCGTTGCTTCGAAAATCGTCTAATTTCCCCCTGAACACCACTATAAATCACGCTGAGTTCATACCGAAATGGCAACAGAGCTTCCTGCAGTCCTGTCATTTGATATAACACGCTCCGACATTTAATCCTATCGAAAACGCCTCGCAAATCTCCATACTCAGGTGATGGAAGGAGGAGGAGGAGGAGGTAGATTATATCTCATCGATTCGGACAAACATCGAGATGATACTTTCGGTAAATATGACGATAAAGTTACCGTCGATCTATCGCGTTATCACGCCCGTGTCTTATGAGTAAAACCTACACGCTGCCGTGCTGAGGAAGAACGCCGTATGAGCATCCCAGAGTTGCCAAATTTCCACCCATAAAATTTTCATTTTTGAGGAAAGTTATGAATATTTTCCCGTAAAATTTTCAGATCTTTTAGATGAAATTGCGAAAAAAATCGTCTGAAATTTTTGAAAAAAATATTCACCATTTTCACAGTGAATTTGTCTTGTATGAAAGGAGATATGGCAACGTCTGGAGGCTTATAGGGCGTTTTTCCTTAGCACGGAACCCATGACCGTCCGCGCGCCTTTGACAAACAACAACACGGATTCTATGGACCGACATGTCGTCATCTCTCCGACGTAAGGGCGTATCTAAATTTTCACGTGGACTTTTCCCCCCGTATAATTCCGTGCTTTCCAGGGCTCATGTTGGAATAGAGATACGCCTCTAGGCCAGGGGACCAACGTGTGTGCTATGCTGTGTAATCCGCATAAAAATACGGAGCGCTCCCCGGAAAATCCGAGCTAATATAATCACGTGTGTTGCAGAGAGANGGGGGGGGGGGGGGGGGGGCTCATTGCCTTTCATACGTTGCCGGAGAAGAGAGGGAAGTCTGCATGCGCCCGGTTTTATCTTCCATATTTGCTTGATTAATTATTATTCTAACGAGGACGCCTTTTATCGGGAGTGTAGCGTGTCGCGGAAAGGGTTAAATAAACTGTTCTGGCTTGTTTCATTCATTTCCTCGCGTCGAAGATATTTTTTTTTTTTCGCTATCGAACTCTGCAGATGCTGCTCGGGGTTTCTCTCGCCGGGCCCGGCTGATGATTAATGGCGGTGATTATAGGACTAGTAGAACTAGTAGTAGTTTGTTGAACCTTTAATTTTTGAGGATCCTCTCGTTTGCGCTTCGGAAACGCGCCCTGGTAAAAATTGGCGATAAGAGCTGCGTTTCAAAATACCATAGGAATTCTTATAGCCGGCTAAAGAAGGCTACAGAAAATCATATAGCTGGCTATAGAATGCGGAGAAAATCGTAAACCCAGGCTATACGAAGCGATAAAAAATTATGCAGCCGGGCTATAGTTCCTGTCGCCGGGCTTTACACTTTATCGCCTGGCTGTTGCTTTTTCGCCATCGATTATAAAAGGCTATAAGAAATTGTGTAGAAATTCGTGTGCTTTGGAAATCCTTATAAGTGTGTATGGAATCACCTTAATATTTACAAAACGCACATTCATTGTATTTTCCTTTACTACATATTTTTTTCATCAACTAAAATGAGAATAATCCATACAGAGTGTGCAAACATTTAGGTAAAAGTCGTGAGTTGAAAACGACTCTACGAGATTAAATATTAGAGCCATACTTAAAGCGGAGCGGCGGCGCACTGGCGCCTACAAACCTAACAGGGATACTTCACGCATTGCGCAACGCGTGAAGTATCCCTGTTAGGTTTGTAGGCGCCAATGCGCGTTACGCGCTGGCTGCCTGCCCGCCGCGCCGCGCCGCAGCGTACCACGGCGCTTGAAGCGACTATTTCACACTAGAGGTATTGCACAGTATCATACGAAATTGAAGGCGCTTCAACATATTAGGAATGGCAGGCATCCTTCAAAAGTACGGAGCTTTCCTCGCAAAATAAATCAAAATACTACGGCCATAAAAAAAAAAACGGTAATTAGTAACGTTTAGCATACACTTTATCGTCTGGCTGTTGCTTAATCGCCATCGGACGATAAAAGGCTATAAGAAATTATGTAGCCGGCTATAGAAGCTATTGGAAATCTTACAGCCGGCTGTAGGTCTATGGTATTTTGGAACACAGATTCTACTGCCAATTTTTACCAGGGCGGTGCAGTATTCTTTAGGAATTATAAAGCCTTGTACCGCCGCGCTAAGGAAGAACGCCGTATGAACATATATTCGAGAGTTGCCAAATTTTCCTCGATAAAACACGTATTTTTGACAGCATTCGTGCATATTTTTCCTTGAAATTTTCAGATATTTTAGATTAAATCGTGCACAAAATTGTCTGAAAATTTTGGAAAATAATATTCGCAATTTTCCCAGTAAATTCAGTTCTCAACAGAGGAAACTTGGCAACGTTTGAAGGCTCATACGGCGTTTTTCATTAACACGGCGGTATTTTAGTTGAGTGAAATGGAACAGTTTTGGTATTATGAGACCGCGTTTTGATGGTCCATAGATTAGCGAAGTATGGTAAGATTCGTCTAAACGCCTTAAAGTCCCGTATTGACGGAGACATTTATCGCTCTTTTATAAACATGGTACATGACGTCATCTATCGAGGCGGCACTACATTCCCTGGTTTTTTATATCTTTGATTAATCAATCATTTGTAATATATATGTCGCTGGTAGTCAGCAATCGCCGGCAATTTGCAAGCTCCGTACTTGTCAATTCGTCAAATTGCAATTACAATAACATCGATATAGTGAATGTTTCTTTAGCAAGGAAATTCAAAGCACGAACTGAGCTTGAAACGCCTTCAAATCCAGCGATACTCCCCGCTTTGCCAAGGAGTTAGTTTAGTTGCTGAAGCAATGCAGATTATTGATTATATTTCCCGAGCCCGCGAGTGTGCTAACTGGTACGACACCAGTGGTACCATGCATTCAAGAAGAAGGGGATAACGTATGCTTGCATTCAAAACATAATAATCACTACTTCGTATCTCGTTTTTGCACTCTAGAATGTTTTAATTTGTTGATTCAACACATGTTGTATGATCATGTATAAATTATCTATTCTGCTAAAATACGTGTGTTTTAATGGGAAACGCCGCCAGATGACGTCGTAAAGCGGCACATTTTCTCACTTCTGAATCAATTTGTCTCCAATTTTTCACGTTAGAAAAAATTATGAAAAAAACTGTGAACTCCGCTCACTAAGCACTTTCGGATGCAGCAATAAAATTTGTGTGTACAAATGGACCACTAGACAAGGTACGAATTTAAGCAATCTGATACATGTTTCTTAACCAGAATTTCACGTAGAACACGATTCGCGCAACGAAAATTACTGAAACCAATTCCAAACGGAAATATTAATATTTTTATTTCACATTGGTTACGAGGAATTTGAACTGCCCGCTCACAAGAAACTCAAAGCTCTACATGAGTCAAATCGCGCACTACAACGGTTTCAGCAATCTTCTCAATCGAGCAATGTTCATTTCCCACCATGTGTTTTTCAAACCATAAGTAATTTGCTGAGCCAAAGTGTCAAGATTGAGGTTGCCAGATTTTTTCGTCGCAGAAACGTTCATGATAACGTTTACGAGCGATGTGAATCACGCAGAGCATTGAGTTTTCATGAGCGGGAGGTTTGAATTCACGCATCAGGAATCATTAAATATCTTTGTAAGGAGTTGATTTCGGTAATTTTTGTTGTGCGCGTCGTGTTTCACGTGAAATTTTGGTTATGAAACATGTATCAGAATGCTGAAATTCGTACTTTGTCTAGTGGTCCATTCGGACAAAATCTGGAAACTTAGAAAGCTTATATTTTCAAAAATATGAAACAAAACGTTCAAGAAAGGCTCCATTGATTTTTTATGGGAATTCCTTTCAGAACCACCCCTTGAAATAGAATTTGTGACGAATTTGACACCAAACTTTCCATTAGCGGATCCAGCATTGAAGTCCAGCGTGAAGTCCAGCATCCAGCGTGAAATTTTGGTGAAGGAACATGTATCAGAATGCTGAAATTCGTACCTTGTCTAGTGGTCCATTCTCCATTCTGTGGCAACCCTGAACAAAGCGTGAGCTCGGATCGCAGACGGTGTAACTGCGACTGTAGTCAGAGGGCGTATTACAAGATTAATACAAGGCGACTGTATTAAGAGTGTGAGGCGGCCGCACCGTCGCAAGGGCCCATCCCGATCCCGGCGTGAGCCCTGTCCTCCGCATAATTCTATGATCCCTGGGGCTCATGCGGAAACGGAAGTGGGGAAAAATTATAAAAAATACTGTGGTGTCAGCTCTTTAAGCACTTTCAGATGAAGCAATAAAAAATTTGCATGCAAATTCTCCATTGAAGAATGAAAAATCTCTATATAAATCAATGAATTCCATTCAAAAAGCAAAAATTTTCCGCTCTCTTCTCTGCAAAGGTAATCATAAAGTACTGAAAACTTTTATCCGGGAGGCGCTTAAGAGCAGTTATCAAACTACAGTTCGAGTGAAACTAAAGTTCTAGCAATTACCTATGAAAAAAGACCATTGGGACCTCTCTAGATCAAAAATTGACCGGATTGACCACTTCTAAATCAATTTTTCTCCAATTTTCCATGCTAGAAAAAATTATGAAAAAAACTGTGAACTCCGCTCACTAAGCACTCTCGGATGTAGCAATAAAATTCGTGTGCGCGAACTCTCCATTCTACGGCAACCCTGAACAAAGCGTGTGCTCGGATCGCAGACGGTGTAACTGCGACTGTAGTCAGAGGGCGTATTACAAGATTAATACAAGGCGACTGTATTAAGAGTGTGAGGCGGCCGCCCCGTCGCAAGGGCGTATCCCGATCCCCCGCGTGAGCCCTGTCCTCCGCATGATTTTACGATCCCTGGGGTTCGCGCGGAAACGGAGGCGGGCGTCGGAGGAGCGGCCATATTTGCCAAGAAGCGAGTCGCGTCGTCGTGTCGCATCGGGCCGGGTCCAGACCGAGAAGCGCCCGTATAAACTGCTTAAATTAAATTGCTCGAATGTGAGTTATGAATAATTTAAATTCCACAGCCATCCCCGTCGGGGCGGCGGCCCCCGCCCTCGCATCCGGATCGGTCAAAAGTTCAGCGCGGTGACGGTGGCCTAGTCTAACTGCAATTTGCGCCACTCAAATTTACCCCCCACCGCTGCCGCATTTGTCCCTGCGCCGCGGGGGGCACCGCTAACTTCGTCCGCTCGTCGCGCGGTGGATCGAGTCGGTCGGAGAGGCCGGACGAAATTTGGAATCTTTAAAGGCTTAAAACAGGGTTGCCAGTCATCAGGGCCATAGACGCCCGGCATAGATTCGATTATATTTTGCAATGAGCAAGTACTATTTATGGCTCATTTTAAAAGCAACATTTGTGACACTCCTTGAAGGGTGCTTTTACGGATGAGCCAGTGATTCCTTATTGAAAAATGAAGCCCGTATCCACCGATCGACCATCCGTATCCGTATCTGATCGTATTGGAAATTGCGAGGGAACCACCCCCAACCCCTGGAAACTTTTTCTCTGGGGTTGAAATTTGTACGACTCATTTCAAAAACAGCATGTTTGCCATCAGTTGAAGAATGCTTTAACGGACGAGTCACTGGTTCCTCCCTGTATAATGAAGCCCATATCCATCGATCGACCATTCGTATCGGATCGTCTTGTAAAGTGCGCGAAAGCCACCCTCAACCCCTAAAATCTCCCTCTCCGGAGATGAAATTTGTACGACTCATTTTAAAAACAGCATATGTGCCTCAGTTTAAGCATGCTTTTACGGATGGTTCCTTACTGCAAAATGAAGCCCATATCCACTGATCGACCATCCGTATCGGATCGTCTTGGAAATTGCACGAGAACCACTCCCAGCCCCTAGAAACTCCTCCTCTGGGGTTGAAATTTGTACGACTCATTTCAGAAACAGCATATGTGACATCAGTTGAAAGATGCTTTTAAGGATGAGCCAGTGGTTCCTTATTGGAAAATGAAATCCAAGTTATCAATCGACCATCCGTATCGGATCGTCTCGGAAATTGCGAGGGAGCCACCCCTAAGTCTTAAAAACTCTCTCTCTGGGGATGAAATATGCACGACTCATTTTTAAAATAGCATATATGCCTTAGTTTAAGCATGCTTTTATGGAAGGCTCCTTACTGCGAAATGAAGCCCATATCCACCGATGGACCATCCGTATTGGATCGTCTTAGAAATTGCGCAAGAGCCACCCCCAACCCCTGAAAACTCTCTCTCTCTGGGGATGATATTTGCACGACTCATTTTTAAAATAGCATATATGCCTTAGTTTAAGCATGCTTTTACGGATGGCTCCTTACTGCGAAATGAAGCCCATATCCACCGATGGACCATCCGTATCGGATCGTCTTGGAAATTGCGATGGAACCACTCCTACCTCTTAAAAACTCTCTCTGGGGATGAAATTTGCACGACTCATTTTTAAAATAGCATATATGCCTTAGTTTAAGCATGCTCTCACGGATGGCTCCTCACTGCAAAATGAAGCCCATACCCACCGATGGACTATCCGTATCGGATCGTCTTGGAAATTGCAAGAGAACCACCCCCAGCCCCCAGAAACTCCTTCTCTGGGGTTGAAATTTGTACGACTCATTTCAGAAACAGCATATGTGACATCAGTTGAAGGATGCTTTAACGGATGAGCCAGTGGTTCCTTATTGGAAAATGAAGCCCAATTTATCAATCGACCATTCGTATCGGATCGTCTTGGAAATTGCGAGGGAACCACCCCTAACTCTTAAAAACTCTCACTGGAAAAAAAAAGTAGCTTGGATCTAGAGTCCAAACTCTTAAAAACATCGACAAGAAAAAATACTCTTGATTTAATCGGATTTATGCTTAAATCGAGAACCAAGTCTCTTAGATCAAGCGGATTTCCTTTTGACTCAAGTAAAAAGAAGATTGAATCAAGAATATTTTTTCTTGTCATTGTTTTCAAGAGTCTGGAATCTAGATCCAAGCTACTTTTTTTCCAGTGCTCTCTCTGGGGATGAAATTTGCACGGCTCATTTTAAAAACAGTATATGTGCCTAAGTTCAAGCATACTTTTACGGATGGTTCCTCACTGCAAAATGAAGCCCATATCCACCGATGGACCATCCGTATCGGATCGTTTTTGAAATTGCAAGAGAACCACCCCCAACCGCCAGAAACTCCCTCTCCGGGGATGAAATTCGTCAACGCGGAAGACGCGGATCGGAGTAGTTTTTCGGTGAATGATGACGACGACGAAGACGAAGGCGCTGCCACGCCACCGAGCGTTGCCGACTCATCGCTGAGTATCCGATGAGTTCCCGTTGAGTATCCCCTTTACGTGGCGGCGCGGCATCGGCGCTGGGACGACCCCGTCCGCAGGATAATTTGTCAACGTTAATGTCATTCGGATCGTGTAGCGCACAGATATGTTGCTCTCGCACTCCGCCGCGGCATTAAATACCTTCGAGCGCTCCGTTCCAATTCACTCCCGCAGCACACATTCTTTGCTCTCGCGCCGGGCCGGGCCCAGGCGAGTATCATTTATAATGCACTCCTCCTCGCCGCGACGCGACGGTCAACGCGATGGAAGGCTAACGATAAGGGCGGGCGAATCTTGGAAAAATTTAAATACGGACGCACGTATTTATGCTCACAGATGGGTGGGAAAGAAGGAGTGTGCTCGTCTAGAGCGGAATTTCATCTTAACCGTAGTTTGACTGGAGGTTTCTTTGTGTCCAAACTTTTAAGCCCTGCATAGACGATCAAATTCCGAACCAATTCTGATCAAAATAGACATGTTGATGACTGGTGGTCACCATCTACCATCAAATTTTGACGGGCCGCACTTTTTTGTTCAAAGTAAGATCAGAACGGAGTGCCACCATTCATCATTTCCTGCCACAGGAAACATTTCTGCCAAGTTTTCATTTTAAAATGTAGCAAATTAATGCGTTTAAGACTGATGACTCCCGACACTTAGATGCTACTTTGATCGGAATTGGTTCGGGAATTTGATCGTCTATCGAGGCCTTATAGTAGAGCGCCGCAGCGGTCAAATGGCGCACCAACTCACCGATGCAACGAATCATCATTCAAAGTTTTTTTTTTTTTTTTGATTAGCTGATAATACCTCTGTGAATACGATTGAATACAAATTAGCGTGAGAAATAAATAACAGTCCTAAAACTCTCTTCGCTGTGTAGTTTATAGTTACTTCATAATTATCTCTGAAAGTCCAGGATTTGCGTTTTTTTCTCCGAAAAACTTTACTACGGGTGAATGAAAAACCGGCACAGAAATGGCCATACTCTGTCTATAAAGGTACTCTAGTTTGATGTGGATTGCATTTTGCAAAAAGGAACCACTAGCATTACAATGTTGCTAAGATTGTGCAACTTCTTTTGTCTTGGAGGAAAAACCCGATTATCCATTGATAGTTTCTATTTTACTCGCTAAAAACTGTAAATTTAAGACAAAAATTACCATCTAAATTTCATAGTTTTTCACGATTCCCGCAATTTTATTGCAATAGACGAAGTTGCACAATTTTAGCATCATTGCGATGCTAGTGGTTCCTTTTTGCAAAATGTTATCCATGTATCGAATAAGATCTACTTGGCAGAGCCACGCCGGNGGGGGGGGGGGGGGGGGGGGGGGGGGTAGATGGTTTCGTTTCAGTCCACGGCGGTGCAAACCAGGATGTGAGCTGGAGGCTACTTTTAAAGACTCGCCCGCGGAGCCCGGAGGTAGAGCTTTTAGAGGGTGCTTACTCATCATCAGACCAAGATGTCTCCTCGGCGCGCGCCCCTCTTTTTCTCGCCCGGCGGCCGCGGCCATTGCATTATTTCTGAAACACAGGAAATCCATTTAATTCGCCCCGCCGAAACGCGGAATGTGAAATCCAGCCGCCTGCTTACTCCCGAACTTGCACTCGTAATTATGGGGGCGCGGAGGGTTAGACGCGGACGCCGCGTGAAACGCGAGTCACCTGCGACGCGAGGACCCGCGAACCGTCTGCCGGGTGTGACATTCGGGAGAGGTGGCAGCTGTCGGCAGTGGCGTGGCGTGAATCGCGATATATCGATTGATATGTAATTTAAACCTACGGTAAAGAATCGATTATTAAGGTGTTCGCTGCGAACACCCTGTCTATCGATCCTTTTCCATAGGTTTAAATGGCAGATCAATCGATAGATCGCAAAGCACGCCACGCCACTGCTGTCGAGCTCTCCATCTGCGTATCGGCGGTTATGAAAATGCTCGCTGCACGTCGTTTCATTTCGGACCTTTTCCGTTCAGACGGAGGTTAGAGTCCCTTTATACCCAGAGTTACGACAACTCAATTATGGTTGGGCTGAAAGTGGCCAAAAAAAAAAATCCAATCCTGATTGGTTCTCGCTCATGGAGTCACAAACGAGTGCACTAAGATGGCGGTGACTCGAATGTGAACAAAAATAATGAAAATATTAGGTACCTAATTGTGGTTTATCAAGAGTAAATTGTTATTTCCATCGGTCCAAAATGCAAATAGATTAAGAAATTATTCGCAAACCAATCTCATGTTCTTTTTAATTGATCAATTTGTTGATGTTGTTTTTGTGTGACAGACACCGCAGGATTCCTGATCCTTATCCCTCAATATCGTTCGTTTGGGTGCACTCGTTTGTGTCTCCATGGCCAGCTAAGGCCGCCTGCCAGTCATCTGATAATCGAGTTGTCTTAACTCTGGGTATAAAGGGACTCTAACAGAGGTTGGATCGTCCTTCAACGATTGAAGTGCTCTGCCGCACTGTGGATCGAGTCAATAGGAAAGGTCGGACATGAAATTTTGGAATGAGACCGCAAATTTTGACATTTCATGTCAAAATTGCGTTTCATGTTTTCATCAGAAAATTAAGTCATTTTGCCCGGTGTAGGTGGAAGTAAGTAAATATCAACATATCGAAAAAATTCAGCCACTTTAGTTCATTCCAGCGTTCCACACCGGGCCGATTCCCACAATCGTTGGGCCTTTCAACTGGTACTTGTCTCCAGATGAGATTTAGATTCAGATTTGTGAAACTTAACTCACGGGTACCCGTAAATCAGCCCCTGGGAGATGGACCACGAGGTGACCAGGGGGCGTAGCCTCCCCCCCCCCCCAATTATTTCCTGTTCTAACAAAAAGGTTGGATTCTTAAATGGATCGCGTTAAGGTGAATCTTTCGGGCGATGTCGATTAGCTTCTTTGCGATGCACATTACGCCACCTGGTATATATTTCTCCCGCTAAGAGTGATTAATGTCAGCGTTTAGATGGCAACGTTTCAGTAGGGAAAGAGATATGCCCTAGCAATATATGCGTCTAGAAAATCAATGCCCCGTGGTATACCTGTCCCGATGCTTGAATGCCCGGCCATCGAGCTGCCATACCCCACGACATAAATTTCTTGAATATTCCCCCGTTTTTAATGGTTTCACTGACCATTTTTCACGCCCCTCCATCATTAAAATGAGTTATGACCGACCGTGCGTGCCAATACTAGTCCTCACGGGAGAAATGACAGGGGAAAAAACAAGACTCCAAATCACCCACGTTGGATGAAATGAAAACATGTGCGCAAACAAACCAGTGCCCTTTGCCCATAACTCATAAAGCACGCGCATATACCGTGCTAGGGAAAAACGCCGTATGCACCTTCCTTTAGGCGTTGCCAAATTTCCTTTGATAAAACGCGAATCTCCTGGTAAACTTTTGCATATTTTTCTGCCAATTTTTTAGATAATTTTGTTCGCAATTTCACCTTAAGAATCTGAAAATTTAAAGGAAAAATATTCATAACTATCCTTTAATATAAGCATTTTATCGAAGGAAATTTGGCAACTCTCGAATGTTCTTACGGCGTTTTTCCTTAGCACGGATGTATTCGTGAACGTTACAAAATTTCTGCGTGCTGTATTTTTTGCTCGTGTTTGCTCAGGAGAACGAATGGATGCTATTATGCTAGGCTTTCATGGGAAATTCTTCGAAAGTATCGTAGGCATCGAAGCAATTTCATGCATTTTGAAGTTATATTTTAAATATCACTCATATTTTTATTGATTAATTCAATGCTCTTTTTTGATCATCACTAATATTTTTACCAAATTATTTTTGAATTTGACAAATTGATATTCAGATCTTGTCAAATTCTGTCCAAGGTTCATTTTAAATTCACTGATCCTTTAGAAAACGACAAAAATCAGCAGAAAAAATTAGATTTTGATTTTGTTGGCCTGTTTTACCACGACCGAAAAATTCTAAAAACTACATTTTGGACTCCTTCTTGAGAAAGTTTCGACCAAATGATGAAAACTCTATTTCATTTCTGTTTCCAAGGTCAGATCGTCGAGTGAAAAAAGTGTTTTTTGTTCCAGTATAAATAGTCAGTAGTCTCGATCTCTTTGGATTTATATCCGTTATAAATACGAAAACTTTTACATTTAGGACGGTCTAACTACGCTTCGTCGAGAACAAACGGCGCTCCAGCATTCTCATTTAAAACGAGTGAAATTACCAACGGACTTTCCCCACCTGAAAGACGATCAAAACTTGTCCGCAGAAAACTCGCATCATTGCTTTTTTATTCAAATTATCCTGAAATGAGCGCCTTGAATGTTTCTACTTGAATCTGGAGCAGAGTGCTTTCGCGATGTAGTGAGGCGCACCCATTGCATCTATGAAAAAGATAAAGGAAAAATTTGAATAGGAAAAGATGGAATCGGGATGAAAAAAAATGCACGAAGAAACTTGGCTCTGTCAAGATTATTTTAAACGTGTGGGAGGGAGAAATTATGAATAGCAGTTTTCATGACTTTGCCAGTTTTCTGACTAATTGAATGTGATAAGCCGATGTCTCATCGATACGCTAATGAATTTTTCTTTTCGAAAGTAAAATAACTCATGAGCCTTAGCGGCTATTTTTAATAATGTCTATCATCGCTCATGAGCTATGCCACTCATTATTGACAACAGAATCCAAGACCCTTGAGTTTTGAACATCTGCCCTTCTCAAAAATACATAATGTTACATAATGTTAGTGCTTTTTTTAAAAAAAATAGAATGTGGTAGAAAATCTCCATCGCCACACTGAAAAAAAAATTCTCGGTTTATTTACCAAGATAAGGGTAAAATTACCAAGAATTCAGGGTTCTATTTGATCCCAGTTTTTCTTGGTAAAATTACCATTTATGGATTTGGTAATTTAACTGAGAAATCTCGGTAAAATTATTGAACTTTCTCGGTAATTTTATTGGACCTTGGTAAAAACGCCAATATTTTTTATCGACTGTGGTAGTATTACCGAGATAAAATGGCAAAGTTACCGGGAATTGATTACCAATAAAAGTGGTATTCTTACCTGGAAAAACAGTAAAAATACAGGTTTTTAGGTAAGCTTACCAGTCTGTCATGGTAAAATTACCAATAATTGGTAAAAAAAAGTGAGATGGTAAAGGTACCAACGGACCTTCGTAAAAACGCCGAGAATTTTTTTTCAGTGCATAAACCGAGGAACGTGGATGCGTATCTGCGTGTGGCGAAGCTACACACAGGACTGTCTAAGGAACGGGCCTCCTTCCCAGAAAATATGTCCATACAGGCTCTAAAAAAGTTCTGAATTCACTCGCGGAAAGTTTAATTTTCTTCCCCCAGGCCAGCGGTAGTGACTTGGTGCTTGGGCCGCGGGTGCATTTCAGTTCAGCTTGCCTCGCGATAGCGACGGCCGGAATGGAAAAGTTGGGGAGCGAAGGAAAGAATGCAAAAGTTGCTCTGGAATGGTGTGAAAAATTCGTCCGCCTTTCTCTCGTACATTTCTTAGAGTTTTTCCACATTTACACAGTCGAGGAGGTGCCAGATTTGGTGTCATGAACAGTCATATCAGTACCCCAGAGCCAAAGGGTACCTAGCTCCATTTTAGTCTACTCGAGATATCGGGGGAAAACAGCAAAGGTCGGCCTCAATGATTCCAATATTAATAGCAATTTTTGAAACTATGTATCTCATGAACGGAGTAAGATAGGGCTTTCAAATTTTCCGCACACACACGGAACCGTTAATGCACTGAAAAAAAAAAAATTTCGGTTTATTTACTAAGAAAAGGGTAAAATTACCAAGAATTCAGGGTTCTATTTGATCCCAGTTTTTTCTTGGTAAAATTACCATTTATGGAATTGGTAATTTTATCGAGAAATCTCGGTAAAATTCTTGAACTTTCTCGGTAATTTTACCGGACCTTGGTAAAAACGCCAATATTTTTTATCGACTATGGTATAGAATTACCGAGATAAAATGGCAAAGTTACCGGGAATTGATTAACAATAAATGTGGTATTCTTACCTGAAAAAACAGTAAAAATGCCGGTTATTAGGTAAGTTTACCGGTCCGTCTTGGTAAAATTACCAATAATTGGTAAAAAAAAGTGAGATGGTAAAGGTACCAACGGACCTTGGTAAAAACGCCGAGAATTTTTTTTCAGTGTGGAGATTTCCAAAACGCCATCAACTCGATTTTTCCAAAAATGTGAGTTTCGTGCCTTTTGGCTCTGGGGTACTGATATATTGACCCCATCATGCTAAAAAAAAACTAAATAGTCTTTTTGGCTCATCTATGAAACTACCTATCTACAGAGGGAAACTAATGGAATGTATATTTTGTCTAAAATTAGTCAGAAATACCAGTTTCTGATCACAAAATGTGGTCCACCGGTATACAAGCTCATGGAAAATTAAAAATAAAATTAAAACTGAATGATGCCTGATTGGTTGGATTTCTAACAATTTTTATTTCTTTATTTATTTTTTTTAAAAAAAAAACGTTTTCCCGTCTAAACATTTGCAATGTATCAAATTGCCCAGTTTTTGTTAAGGTTCTGAAAAATTGCGCAGAAAAATATCCAGAAATTGAAGTGCTTGGTATACAGGTATCAGCGTGCAGCTCACACGTAAATTGGTTTGAATGAATGGACTACTAGACAAGGTAAGAATTAAAGCATTCTGATACATGTTTCTTAACCAGAATTTTACGTCAAACACGATTCACACAACGAAATGTACTGAAACCAACTCCTAACGAAGATATCAACGTTTTAATTTCACATTGGTTACGAGGAATTTGAACTGCCCGCTCACAAGAAACTCAAAGCTCTACGTGAGTCAAATCGCGCACAGCAACGGTTTCAGCAAGCTTCTCAATCGAGCAATGTTCATTTCCAACCATGTGTTGTTCAAACTGTAAGCAATTTGCTATAGCTGAGCCAAAGTGTCAAGATTGAGGTTGCCAGATTTGTATATCGTAAAGACTGTCATGATAACGTTTGCGAGCGATGTGAATCACGTAGAGCATTGAGTTTTCATGAGAGGATGGTTTGAACTCACGCATCAGGAATCATTGAATATCTTCGTAAAGAGTTGATTGCGGTAATTTTTGTTGTGCGCATCGTGTTTTACGTGAAATTTTGGTTGAGAAACATGTATCAGATTGCCTAAATTCTTACCTTGTCTAGTGGTCCATTGTCTCTTGATGGCACTATTTCATACAATGATTGAACTATTTGCAACCGACTAGTTGATCAGTATTCTATTAATCACCGATGATTGACATATTAACTTGCTTGAAGTTTTCATTCCCGGGGTTGGGAATGAGATTGTGGCGCCAATGACTTGAATCCAGATGATTTGATCGTTTTAATCCAAGCAGCCTGGCAACAGGGCAGGGGCGTTTAAAAAGAGGCGGCGAAAGCCAACCTAGAAAACGCGGAAAGCAGAAACATGGAGCCGCGTGATTTTATCAAACGTTGGTCGAGAATTCTTTCGACTACTTCTTATTAAATTGGTCGGAAAACGTATGATTTGAGAGTTAAGAATTCTAGACCATGAACTCGATCAAGATATTCCAGTTTAATTTGCGCAGGTTAATTTTGAAAAGTGCTCGCAGAAGTGGGTATCACGAATGTCCACTAAGAAAGGTTATATCCTTAGATGGGTTATTCAACACACAGAAATTGTAATTTGTAGATTTGTGATACGAACACGGAAGTTATGCCAACATTTAGAAGTTATGCCTCAATTCGTAGTCTCCCAAACGAGGGAACGTAACCATTTCATGGTAGCATAGGCATAAAACGCGTCTCGGGAAGGTTACCTCCCTGATTGGTCGCAACTCGTGTTGCATTAAACAGAAACAATTGTCTCGAAACCCAAGTAGCATTTTTCAATGTAAAAGTTGTAACAAGTTGAAACAATGTTGGTATTAGTTGCAGCAAAGTTTCAACTTTCGGTCAACTTTTGGTCGATAAAAGTACCGATTTTCGGCGATCTGATCGGAAGACAAAGTTGCAACCTGCTGAGATTGCAAAATTGCTGAACCGAAGTTGTTTAAAATCTAAAGATAGGCAACCAGCAATATTTTGAAGTTGAAACATGTTTCAACTTAATTGCAACTAGTTCCAACAATGATAGCTCCTTCGGGGGAGAGAGTAGGCAATCTGCACATCAATCAGGTGCAAGAATCAAACGATTTTGTTGCAAGTTGTTGCAACCTCTGCTACTTGGGAATGAGATTTTTCCTCCTAGGGTAAATGTCGTTACTTGTAAGACTATGGATTGATTAGGCTACATTTTGCAATCGGGAATTACAATTTCCGGCTCATTTCAGAAACAACAGATGTGTTGTTTGGTCCTTATAGGATATAGGTGCTTCTGTGGGTGAGTCAGAAATTGCAGTTCCTAATTGCAAAATGCAATTCAATCGTTGACTCGTTATCGAGTGATTTTGATCGATAATGCCCAATCTGGGCAATGCTAGGTATCGATCGATCAATCCATTTGACAATCGAGACGCCGGACGACATGGACACACCTACACCTACACGTCGTGTTCTTTGCGTCCGTCTCGTAATTGAAAGCTAACTGGTTCCGCATTGATTTTGTCCACCTCACGTTTACAAGTTGCCGGACACAACTTACGACTCGTGTGCTAACTAGTGGCCAATTCCGACCATATTAGCTCGGTTTCAATTTACGGCGAGTCTTTTAATTGAATCGGTTTCTGTTGGAAGAGCGCACGTCGAAAACTCATGGGCCCTGGCTTTCGTTGATGAAGCAGGACGCTGGGGCTCATCAGTTTTTTTACTTATGCACGTAGAACAGAAATCGATCCAATTAAGACCCCAACGCCGGTAGTATACGGGTCGCACTGGTAAGACAGGGCACAGGTACATTCTGGCATGTGTGGAGCACGATTGAAGTTGTACATTGATGGTAAAACTGGATTTTGCCGAGTCTGCTTACCTGGTAATCAGTCTCGGTCTCGCAATGACAGCGTAGCGACGGCTCGTTTTTATTTTTAATTTTTCTTTTCCGGTTGAAAATGAAATTGTAACTATTTTGAAACGTTCCGGGGTTTGTTTATCCTTTGTTGTTTTTTTGCAGCCTTTTCCCCAAATTAAGTTGTTCTTTTATTATGTGTATTTTGGCTGATTAAGTTGTTTTTCATTGATGGTAAAACTGCCAGACCATGTATCTTTTTTGCTTTGTTTAAAAATACCCGCTCATATTTAATTTTATTATGGTGGAGAACAAATCGATATCATGCCTTGAAGTCTCTACAGAGTTCTTTTTTCACACAGAGAAGTAAAACCGTGGAAGTTCTTCAGATTAATGTTGAGTAATTTTCTATTTGAGAAATGAAGTATGGCAAGAAGTCTGCAACGTCGCAATCCGAGATACGTGATGTGGTATTTTCACCGTCGACGTGAAACTGTTAAAAATGTTTATCAGTGAGATATGAACCGCGTTTAGCAGAGAGGAACCAAGCCACATCAGGTATTGCCAAATTTAACTGAGCAATGAAATTATTAGCATGAGAACGTTTGTGCGCATTCCTTTGTACATTTTAAGGAATATGCTTCGGACTATGCAAAAAAACCACTGAAATTTGCACAAAAATCTGCACGACCGTTTTCACGTAAAAAATTAAATTTCCCCATTTTTGGCAAAAGATGATGTGGCTTGTTTCCTTTCCGCTTTAAGCGGGCCATATCATCCTATGTTTCGAAGTATGTTTACATTTAAAGAATATAATGAATATGGTTTTTTTCAAACATCGAGTCGAATCATACGCCCAGGATGAAAATCGAGAGAGAGGCTCGTACCAAATTAATTAATTGCTCAACCAAGCTTCCCTCCAGAAGTTACATTATTTGCGTCTGTGCAGTTCCCAACAAAGTTCGAGGAAAGTCTGCTTCTTCGAATTTTACCAGTAACTACAATACATTTCGCATTTTCCGCGGTTCTCAGCTATCTGGAAACCCTGCGTAAACATCTTCCGGAATAAGTTTCAGGGCCGAGGCCAGAGACTTGTAAACTAGGGTTTTTGTCGGCGAGAAGGGCTGTTGAGGCCTGCTGCGTTTGGTCTGGACGGCTTAACTCAGGCGCCGCGCCGCCCCGTTCTGCCGCGATAGCGAAGAGAGCAATAAGTGCATGCTGGGATGAACCTCGAGACTTATAAAACCATCTGCTAACCATGCACTGAAAAAAAATTCTCGGCGTTTTTACCAAGGTCCGTTGGTACCTTTACCATCTCTCTTTTTTTACCAATTATTGGTAATTTTACCAAGACAGACTGGTAAACTTACCTGAAACCGGTATTTTTACTGTTTTTTTTTCAGGTAAGAATACCCTTTTTATTGGTAATCGATTCCCGGTAACTTTGCCATTTTATCTCGGTAATTCTACCACAGTCGATAAAAAATATTGCCGTTTTTACCAAGGTCCAGTAAAATTACCGAGAAAGTTCAATTCCATAAATGGTAATTTTACCAAGAAAAAACTGGGATCGAATAGAACCCTGAATTCTTGCAAATTTTACCCTTTTCTTAGTAAATACACCGAGATTTTTTTTTCAGTGTGGCTCATACAGACATGCACGCACTGCTCTCTTCGCTGTCATGGTAGCGTTGAGATGTTGAGTTGGGAATTTGGATGAGACGATATTGTTTCGTTACTCTGCTCCCACTCCGCTTTCACGAGGATATCCATCAGTGACGTGACGTGCTTTGCGATATATCGATCGATCTACCATTTAAACCTACGGAAAAGGATCGATAAACAGGGTGTCCGCAACGAGCACTTTAACAATCGATTCTTTACCACAGTTTCGAATGGGAAGATATCGATATAATCGATCATTCAGTCCACGCCATCGTGATGCTCATTTCATGTTGCCGCAGCGGCCACTCGGAAGAGCTGTGTCTTAATTGGACCGCGTTAAGTTGAAAGGATCCAAGCCACATCAGCTGTTGCCAAATTCAATCGGGCAATCGTATTCTTTACATGAAAATAGTTGTGCGAATTTTTATGCAAATTTCAGTGAATTTTCGGCACAGTACGAAGCAAATTCCTTGAAATTTTCGGAGGAATCCGCACCAGCGTTCTCTCGTGAAAAATATAATGGCCCAGTTAAATTTGGCAACAGCTGATGTGGCTCGGTTTGCTCTCTGCTAAATACGGTTCAATTTGTAACTGTGCACAGGAGAATTGGATACGGTTCGAAGATATGTAACATTTTTTCGACGCGTAAATTCAAACCTCCCGTTTATGAAGAAACATGAGGGAGCACCGAATGCTTAAATTTGCACCTTGTCTAGTGGTCTATCGGATCTAAATCAGAAGGAAATCAGAAGGAAATCAGAATAAAGGAGATGCTGCTTACAGATACCGTTAAAGGGGCTCTATTTTCTAATGAGGATTGACCAAATGTGGTTTTCTCGATATCTCGACCAATAATTACCCAACTTCATCATGAAGAACTTTTAAAAAAATTCAAAGTATGATCAATCAATACCTTTTAAATAATGGTCTGAAAAACTCAGAACGTGGCGTACGTGCAATGTGTGAAGTATTCACTCAGCCTTGTAGGCACTCACATGTGGTGTACGTGCAATGCGTGAAGTATTCACTCAGCCTGCACTCACATGCGGTGTACGTGCAATGCGTGAAGTATTCACTCAACCTTGTAGGCGCGCTTATGAGTTTCTCGTCAACCGCGCAACCGCACTGTGTTTGGAGCCATTATTCCCTCAGCGGATCTGCGCATTTTCCAACTCGTAACTCGTTACTTGTTGTTGAACTCATTTGAAAATCTTGTCTATCAGATTAATGTCAAAGAAGCGTCGACCGGTGTTGGATTGGAAGCATAACAAGCAGGAAAGTCCAACACGAGGTGTTGGATAAGCTAGAGAACTTTGGCAGGACACCAAGGGTCATAATAGATTCCTTTGTTCTCGGCATTAATTAAAAAATTGTTACCAGCACTCTAAACGGTCTCCACGTATAATTATTACGATGAGAAAACACAACTACGTTCCCGCCACGGAGAGGCTTTGAAAATAACCCAGGATGCAATGGGTGATGCTTCATGTATCAGCCGCGGATTTTCGCAACCAGACCATGAAGCACGGTATATGCTTACCGCGGTTGATAATTACTATGGTGAAGTTTACAATTACCATGGTGAAGTTTACAATTACTATGGTGAAGTTTACAATTACTATGGTGAAGTTTACAATTACTATGGTGAAGTTTACAATATCAATGCGGTAGTGATGACGCAGACCGTGTCAGATATTTTAATTTCTATCGACACCAAGACCACTTAGATGTCTCTAAATGCAATCATCGCTTACTGCGTCAGGCGATCAGATCAACCTGCAAAAATCGTCGCTCTTCTGGTGTTAGGACTTATCTCGATTTCCGTATGAGCCCCAGGATTCACGGATTCGTGCATAAAACAAGGCTCTTGTGGAAGTTGAGTGAAGCCCTAACGTTAAAAAGCGTCGAAATGTCCTAAGAAAAACCGACGGTGTAAGTCGACAATCACGTAACTCGGTTCGTGACGTCGCAGACTTCCTGTCGTACTTTATTTTTCAAACGGAAAGCTACTCAACGGCAATTCTATAAAACTGCTGTGATTTTTCTTCTCTGGGCGAAAAAAAGTCTGCATAAACTTCAAGGGATGATGTCGATTTGTTCTCCTCTAAAAAAATAAAATAGAGGCGGAGATTTTCAGACACCGCAAACGAGATATGTGATCGCGGACTCACGTCGTCGAAACACTGCATCTGCCAAAGGTCACAATATCTAACTTCCTTGACGCCTAATCTTCAGTTTATGGCAGAGCTTGAGATTGGAATTATTAACCCTGACCCGGCCATATTACAGTTGGCTTCAATACAAATTTACGTTTAAAATAGAGAACTTTCTAAAAAGCGCATTATGGGTGACCTCCTTTCTTTAATGAAATATAATCAGTGGACCTTGAAGATAATAATCCTATCCTATATATTAAAATGCAAAGTTCCGAATCTTGGGGCATTAACTTTGAGAGAACCACCGGACCGATTTGCGTGATCTTTTTTTTAAATGAAAGCCCCTGAGCTGTAGATTTGCAGGCTGTGATCGTTTTTTCGATTTTCTCAAATTTTCTCCCATAATTTTCTAAAATTGTCTTCGATGCATTAAAACGGAAGTCCGAATCTTTGGACGTTAACTTTGAGAGAACCACCGGACCGATTTGCATGGGGTTTTTTTTAAATGAAAGCCTGTGATCTGTAGATTTACAGGCTGTGGTCGTTTTTTTGATTTTCTCAAATTGTCTTACTTTTATCGACGAGTGAAGTTTAGCTGGGCTCAAATTTTCTCCCATTTATTCAGACTAAAGTCCGCATTTTGGGGCATTAACTTTGAGAGAACCACCGGACCGATTTGCATGGGGTTTTTTTTAAATGAAAACTTCTGATCTGTAGATTTGCAGGCTGTAATTGTTTTTTCGATTTTCTCAAAGTTTCTTACTTTTATCGACGAGTAAAGTTCAGCTGTTTCGAGCGGTCATCCGGCCGCTACCTGCTTGCCCGTCCCTAGATACCCCCTCTAGGGTCTCAGCCACCCCTCCCACCACGTTCTTTCGGCTATCTCCGTTTTCTTTCGTCTAGCTTTCCTCCCACCAACCTCAAAGAAGGTTTGGGTCGCATTGTCGTTCGTCACTCACCACCCACATTCCGTCGCAATCTCTCGGCTACTCCGCTTCACCACTTCTTGATAGGCATCCTGGCGGTTCGACTGACCCTGACTTATTAACTGCAGCGGTGCGCACACGTATTGCTAACAACATGTATTTTTATGGACATTTCATTCTAATTTGTTCTTTTCTCTTTCCAACTTTGTTTCAAATTTGCTCGATACTTTGTTCCTTCCTCTCTCTTTATTTTGTTGGTCGGTCGACTACGTTGATCGGCTTTTTGCTATTGAAAGCACATTAAGACTTCATGGATTTTCAATATCATCATTTGATCTTCCGGAATTGCTTCCAACTAACCTGAATCTTCAAGGGTCGGAGCCTGACTCTCTTCCCCCTAAAACTATGATTCCATGATTTCTGCCGCTAACCCAGAGCAATATCAAATTATTTCTGAAATAATTAGTCTCATCCAAAATCCATCTTACACGTGTAATGCGATTTTCATTGATGGTCCAGGAGGAATGGGAAAAACTTTCGTTTAAGAATGTCTTACTGCGTATTGTACAAAGGAAAACTTAGACGTCATCTCCGTTGCTTGGACAGGTATCGCCGCATCGTTGCTAACTAACGGTCGGCCGGTTCATAGCAAATTCAAAATTCCTTCGATTCTGAATGAGAATTCTGTGTCGAGTCTGACGGTTAGCTCAAGAGAGGCTGAGACTATTCCGAAAACAACGATCATTTTTTGGGGTGAAGCTTCCATGGTTATCACGCATGCTCTGGCATGCATCGACCGACTTCTTAGAGAATGGGTAATGATATCCCTTTTCGAGGAAAAATTGTCGTCTAGGGTGGTGAATTTAGACAGGTTTTACCCGTTGTTCCGCATGCTTCTCGCCAAACATTGGTGCAAAATGCAATCAAATTCTCACCACTTTGACCTCTTTCCAAAATCAGAAAACTTACTCAAAATATGAGAACTTTGCAAGACGAAGCGGAGTTTGCAAAATTTTAACTCGAAATAGGTGATGGTGTTTACCTTTCTGCTAAAAAAGGCCATGCCGGAATTCATTGGTTTACCGACAAGCAGTATTACTGAAACTGATATTATTACTGAAATTTATGGAAAAGATAGCTTCCTCATGTTCGAACGTAGATTTCACAAACTGCGCAATTCTGGCACTTAAACATAAGCATTGCAATGAAATTAACGACAAGGTTGTTGAAGTTTTTTCAGGTGTCTCTAATACGTCTTCAGTGTTAACAGGCTCATTGTAGAGGAAGAGGGAGAGGCTCTCAATTTTCCCCTCGAATTCTTGGACAGTCTTAATCTTAGTGGCTTACCAACGCTTAAACTCACACTTTTGGAGGGGGTTTTTGTCATACTTTTAAGAAACCTCAACGTTTCTAAAGGTTTATCGAATGGTACCCGATTGATCGTCTGGAAACGTTATGAAAATTCTCTTGATTTGCAGGTCATTTCCGGCGAGAAGGCCGGTGAAAGAATTTCACTGCCAAGAATTGATTTGTCACCTGCAGACTCCTCTCTCCCTTTCTCTTTTAAGAGGCGACAATTTCCAATTCGCATTGCGTTCTGCATGACCATCATCAAAGCTAAGAGTAAAACACTGAAGCGAGTCGGCATTTATTTACCCCAAACAGTTTCTGGCCATGGTCAACTATATGTTGCACTCTCACGAGCTACATCGTACAAAAATTTTGAAGTCCAAATTCTTCCCAAAGGCAACCGTACAAAAAACATCGTGCACAAAGAGGTGCTTCGATCTTTTATAAATCCCAAAAGCTTCATAGTCATTAGAAAATTATCAAAAAATAAAAATAAAAATAGAAAAAAATTAAAAAATAACACAAAAAAAGAAAAACTAATAATGCGAGCTTTTTATAACATTTTTCGGTAGAATGACAGTCTCCACCCTGTAACGCAGAGAGGCAGTTAAATTCCTTGATCTTCTGCCGCAGAATCATCATCATTATTAAATAGATTCAACTAATCGCTCCGATTCCAAATAAGCTACTGCACCACCATTGCTAGCTGTGGAGGGCGCCCGTAGGGCGCCCGGAGCAGCTAGTATATTAAAATGCAAAGTCCCGAATCTTGGGGCATTAACTTTGAGAGAACCACCGGACCGATTTGCATGGGATTTTTTTTAAATGAAAGCCCCTGAGCTGTAGATTTGCAGGCTGTGATCGTTTTTTTGATTTTCTCAAATTTTCTCCCATAATTTTCTAAAATTGTCTTCGATGCATTAAAACGGAGGTCCGAATCTTTGGACGTTAACTTTGAGAGAACCACCGGACCGATTTGCATGGGGTTTTTTTTAAATGAAAGCCTGTGATCTGTAAATTTACAGGCTGTGGTCGTTTTTTCGTTTTTCTCAAATTGTCTTACTTTTATCGACGAGTGAAGTTTAGCTGGGCTCAAATTTTCTCCCATTTATTCAGACTAAAGTCCGCATTTTGGGGCATTAACTTTGAGAGAACCATCGGACCGATTTGCATGGGGTTTTTTTTAAATGAAAGCTTCTGATCTGTAGATTTGCAGGCTGTAATTGTTTTTTCGATTTTCTCAAATTTTCTTACTTTTATCGACGAGTAAAGTTCAGCTGTTTTGAGCGGTCATCCGGCCGCTACCTGCTTGCCCGTCCCTAGATACCCCCTCTAGGGTCTCAGCCACCCCTCCCACCACGTTCTTTCGGCTATCTCCGTTTTCTTTCGTATAGCTCTCCTTCCACCAACCTCAAAGAAGGAAGTTTGGGTCGCATCGTCGTTCGTCAGTTCGTCACTCGCCACCCACATTCCTTCGCCATCCCTCGGCTACTCCGCCTCGCAGCTTCTTGATATCCTGGCATCTTATTCTCTGCGGCTTGACTGACCCTGACTTATTAACTGCAGTATTGCGTATTGCTAACAACACGTATTGTTACAGACATTTTATTCATCATTATTAAGTAGATTCAACTAATTGCTCCGATTCCAATTAAGGTACTCACCACCATTGCTAGCTGTGGAGGGCGCCCGTAGGGCGTCCGGAGCAGCTAGTCTCTTATATTAATTAAATTCGGAAATTCTGCAAGTGTCCACCTTGTTCAACGTTAATTTTTCATTTAAATAAGTATCACAGCCCATAAGTATCCAGTAAATAAGTATCCGAAGTTCAACGCCGTCTAGTGCTCTATCTAGTTAATAATGAAATTAAATTCCCCGAAGTCGCCTTTTCATTCAAAGTTCAAGTCTTTAACCGCGCAAAATTTATCACACTGGAATGTTACCTCATTTCATGAGGCACTTTAAAAGATAATTACGCCTCATCATAAAATGATCGTTTTTGCCTGAGAGGAAGCTCCCGTCGTCGCTCGACATCCTGGACGGATAAAAAAAGCCTCGAGATCACTTTTTTCACCTGCAGAATAGGATGGGGCGAGAGGGGGGGGCGGTTGTTGAATAGTTTAAACTGGCGCACATTGTGTCTAATATACGTGCAGGGCGTCGACTGAAATAATTTGATATAGTCCCTTTGCGGGGACGCATTTGGCGGCGCGGGGCATGGAACTTCTTGTTCCGAATTCGCATTTTAATCTTTAAGATTGGAGCCGCCTGAATGTGCGATGAGCCGCGCTGTTGTCGGCTAGGGCGTAAACGAGATTCTATCACAAGAGCTCGGGAATGGACCGCGTTAGAGTCCCTTTATACTGAGAGTCAAGATAATGTGAATCCATCTCTAATTGGTTCCCGTATTTTAGGCCTTCACAGTGTCACAAACGGGAATAAAGATTACATTTTCACCGATTGCAAAGATTATAATCTGGATTGGACCAGGGAATTACGGGTTCGGCAAGGAACAAACGGAATGAGAGAAGGAACGAAGAAAGGAATTTGAGAATGGGCCGATCAAAGATTACGAAAAACGTTCAATTTCTGTAATCTTTATTCCCGTTTGTGACTCCATGAGGGGTGTTGTCTTGACTCTCAGTATAAAGAGACTCTAGCGTAAACGAGATTCTATCGCAGGAGCTTGGGAATGGACCGCATTAATCAGAACGGAACCAAGTCAGGGTTGTCGCAGTCAGGGAAAACCGAGAAATGTGAGGGAATTTTAAAAAGTCAGGGAAAACCGAGAAATGTTAGGGAAAATGACGAAAATGTCACGGGAAAAATTATCAAGTCGCCTCCATTTGCTTTTAGAATGGCTTTGATGTTTCGAACGATAAATTTTGCCTGAAAACGATTTTAAAATGTATCTTTACCATCTAACATATCTTCAATTGTAAGGGAATTTTACCAAAATTTGTCAGTATCAAATTTGTTTGTAAATTTCCTAAATTTCAGGCACGTGCCAATTCTCCATTGCGTCACTCATAAAATAAACTGAATAACTCGTCATAATGAATCTTTTTGAACGAAAATTATCGTAAATCACGGATAGCGTATTAACGCCAGATTTCACGCCAATCACCGAGTTAGAGGAAATCCGCAGTATTGTCCACGAACCTGCGTTTAATTAGGATACATCATCCTCTGTTACATCCCAAAAATATAATCAATTAATTAATATAGTATGAGCCTAATGAGAGGCAAGCAGCAAAGTCTCGAGGATATTTAGTCTTCACTGTCCGATGAACATCTGTCGCGGGTCGCATCATGCCCGGAGTCAGAATGCTGCACCGGTAGTGTCCATGCGAAAATTACATGCAAAATCGGGTCATGACAATGACTCACGGATTATTTCAGTCATGACTCTACGTGCAAATATTGGAACTATTGATTTACATCCGTACAAAACTAATCGGAACTTTATGAGCTCCCTCCAATTTCATCGCTCCCCGTACTGCCGTTCTGAGGAAGAGCGCCGTATAAATATTCGAGAGTTGCCAAATTGCCTTCGATAAAATGTTTATCTTAAAGGAAACTTATTAATATTTTTTCTTGATTTTTTTTTCTACTTTAAGTAGCTCACAAGACCTAATCCTGCGCTTCAGCCCCGTCCCTAACAACCAGTCCCACACTGAAAAAAAAATCTCGGTGTTTTTACCAAGAAAAGGGTAAAATTACCAAGAATTCAGGGTTCTATTTGATCCCAGTTTTTTCTTGGTAAAATTACCATTTATGGAATTGGTAATTTTACCGAGAAATCTTGGTAAAATTATTGAACTTTCTCGGTAATTTTGCTGGACCTTCGTAAAAACGCCAATATTTTTTATCGACTGTGGTAGAATTACCGAGATAAAATGGCAAAGTTACCGGGAATTGATTACCAATAAAAGTGGTATTCTTACCTGAAAAAAACATTAAAAATACCGGTTTTTAGGTAGGCTTACCAGTCTGTGGTAAAATTGGTAAAAAAAGTGAAATGGTAAAGGTACCAACAGACCTCGGTAAAAACGCCGAGAATTTTTTTTCAGTGCAGGCAACCATTGTTTGAGACCATCAAACTCGGGTCGCCTGGCCCGAACGCGAACAAAATTTTATGAAAATGACACGGTTCATTAAAGAAGTGATGTCGGTCATTGGTAGATCCATCAAGTTGGCAACACTGTCTTTTTTCCATATGAACGTATGGAAATGTATCGATTCTAGGAGGGGCCAGGTGCCCCGAAAATAATCGATTTTTTAGCATAGGTTTGAATGGAGGAAATCCGGTGTTGCCAAATTGCTGGATCCGCCTCTGGTAGCGTTGATCAGAACCATCATGATATGCACCGCGCTAAGCAGAAAAGAACCAAGCCTTATCAGTTATCGCCAAATTTAACCGGGCGATTTATTTTTTTACAAGAGAACGTTTGTGTGGATTCTTTTGACAATTTTATGGAATTTGCTTAGCACTGAGCAGAAAATTCACCGAAATTTGCACCAAAATTCGCACAATTTTTTTAATTTTTATTTATTTTATTGAATTTGAGAATTGCAAAGTTATTTTAGACTAACTTTGCGATCGCTTCCCCTCTACCAAAAAAATAATTAATGACTTCTCAAATTGCCTCTACCTTCTATATCGCGACGTTGCGATTCTGAATTCCTACTGCCGCATTTTCTGCACGCCTTGACCTAGGTTCCCCCACCCCGCCGACTATTCTCCAACGCTGTCGTGCTGAGGAAGAACGCTATGAACATTCGAGAGTTGCCAAATTCCCTTCGATAAAATGTTTATTTTTGCGGAAAGTTATTCATGTTTTACCTTGAAATTGTCAGATGAGGGGTTTGGAGGACAAGGCGCATAAATGCAGTTTTTGCTATTTCGAGAAATACATTTTTGAAGTTTCGAAATTACGTGGATCCTTATGGAGGAAAGAAAGACTAAACTGACTTTTTGATGCTTAAAAACTGGAATTTGCGAGCGAATTTTCCACAGAATATGGAGTAGGACTAGTTTTACTTGAAATCATTAATCTCTCAATTTTTTCAAAAACTGCTCTCTTGCGCCTTGTCCTCCAAGCTCCTCAGATGTTATAAATGAAATTCTGACAAAATTTTCCGAAAAATTAGATGGAAAACAGGGTGTTCACAAGTTCGGAAAGTCCGGGAAAAGTACTGGTTTTTTCAGAGCGGTCCGGAAGTACTGAAAAATTGCGGAATTATGCAAGAAGGTCCAGAATTTTCGTCATTTTTGTCGCCATTTAAGCAAGAAATTCAAATTTCTTAAATTTTACGAATTTCGTCAATTGAAGGTACCGAAAAAGTACTGAATTTCTCTGTTGAGGAGGTACTGAATTTCTTGGGAATGTACCGAAAAAGTACTGTAAAAGTACTGATTTTTGGCCAGCCTCTTTTAGTAGACACCCTGAAAAAGATCCAGAATTTTCCTAGTTAATTCGCGTTTTATCGAAAAAAATTTGGCAGCGCCTGAAGGTTCATACGGCGTTTTTCCTCGGCTTGGCAGAACACGTCCGCACACTGAAAAAAAAATCTCGGTTTATTTACTAAAAAAAGGGTAAAATTACCAAGAATTCAGGGTTTTATTTGATCCCAGTTTTTTCTTGGTAAAATTACCATTTATGGAAGTGGTAATTTTACCGAGAAATCTTGGTAAAATTATAGAACTTTCTCGGTAATTCCACTGGACCTTGGTAAAAACGCCAATATTTTTTATCGACCATGGTAGAATTACCGAGATAAAATGGCAAAGCTACCGGGAATCGATTACCAATAAAGGTGGTATTCTTACCTGAAAAAAAAACAGTAAAAATACCGGTTTTTTAGGTAAGTTTACCAATCTGTCTTGGTAAAATTACCAATGATTGGTAAAAAAAGTGAGATGGTAAAGGTACCAACGGACCTTGGTACAAACGCCGAGAATTTTTTTTCAGTGCAATTGAAGGTACTGAAAAAGTACCGAATTTCTCTGTTGAGGAGGAACTGAATTTCTTGGGAATGTACTGAAAAAGTACTGTAAAAGTACTGATTTTTGGCCAACCTCTTTTAGTAGACACCCTGAAAAAAATTCAGAATTTTCCTAGTTAATTTGCGTTTTCTCGAAGAAAATTTGGCAGCGCCTGAAGGTTCATACGACGTTTTTCCTTGGCACGTTAGAACTGCCGTGCTAAGGAAGAATGCCGTATGAACCTTCAGGCGTTGCCAAATTTCCTTTGATAGAACACAAATTTCCTGTTAAACTCTTGAATATTTTCCTTCTAATTTTTCATACAATTTAGATCGCAATTTTACCTAAAGCTCCTGAAAATTTCAAGGGAATATATTCATAACTTTCCTTTATAATGAACTTTTTATCGAAGAAAATTTGGCAACTCTCGAATGTTCATACGGCGTTTTTCCTTAGCATGGCAGAGAACACGTCCGCAAGATCCGGCATCAGGGCCCGGAGGAAGAGTCTCCTTCTCAGGGAGCTAATTTAATCCGAGAGCGAGGAATCATTTATCGTTAAGATGGAGTTCATTCCGGGCGGCGCCCGCCTTATCCCGCTCGCCAGCCCCGGCCCCGGTGCCCGGTCGCCCGGGCCCGGGATGTCGCCCCGACCCGGGCTCGGATAAATCTCTCCCGCGCACCTTGCACTCCCGGATTAATTCCTTCCTTCGTTTATTTATTTTTCCGTCGTTTCACCGCCCGCCGCTCCCTCGAATTCGGGCCGCGTAACTATTTCAGCAGGTCAGGGGCTTCCGGGACTCATTAAAATTTTCGCCCCGAGAGCCTCCCAGGCTCCTATTACAAGATTCAATTACGTGAATTTCCACCGCGGGCCAATCAGAGGTCAGGGGACGTCATCGATGACCTCTCCGTTGCTTGGTAATTTCGTGAAGTACCCACAAGAAGATCCTAAGGGCCGTATTCTGCCGTGCTAAGGAAAAACGCCTTATGAACATTGGAGAGTTGCCAAATTTCCTTCCCTAAAATGTCAATTTTTGAGGAATTTTATGAATATATTTCTCTGAAATTTTCAGGAACTTTAGGTGAAATTGCGAGCAAAATTATCTAAAAAATTGGAAGAAAAATATTCATAAGTTTACCGGGAAAGTCGTGTTTTATCAAAGGATATTTGGCAACGCCTGAAGGTTCATACGGCGTTTTTACTTAGCACGGCAGTATTCATAGCAGCGTTCTGCCTTCCCCCTAAAATTTTAGGAGCCACCTTGGCCGGAAAGCCCAATTTTTGAGAGCCATCCATTATTTTTTAGGAGCCAAATTAAATTTTTGCATACGGGCCATGGCGATGCTGCGAACGGTGCGTTTATAGAGCGCTTCATCGCAACCGCTGCTTGCGAGTTCAATCTGTCAAATTTTTCAGGCGCCATGATGGCCCAACACCCCCCCCNCCCCCCATTTTTAGGCGCCAAGGCCCGATTTTTAGGCGCATTTGACGCATGGCGCCCGGGGAAGGCAGAACACTGATTCATATAGTCGTTCCTTAAATTTTCTGGTACTTTTATATCGTCACCTTTCGGCTAAAGTATCACAAGCGTCATGCGAAGTTTCAAAATCTTCGCCACTATTTTATTTTTTTAATGAGAAATTGTTGGTTGAATCTGTTCGAAAATTTCAATGGATTTAATCGGCAGCACAAAGAAAATTCAGTGAAATCAGTGAATTCAAGAGACAGACTCAGCCATCACTTTCTCTGCAAAATAATAAGATGGCGGCGGAAATTTTGGAACGTCGCACGGTGCTTGTGATACTTTAGCCGAAAGGTGACAATATAAGAATACAAGAAAATTTAATAGAAGCCANTGATTAAAAAGCTTTAAAAATCAGAAAATTTTGACTTCCATGAAAACATGTCGTCACCTTCCAGCCAGAGTATCAAAATCACCGTGCGACATTTCAAAATTTCCGCCGCCATTTTATTATTTTACCGAGCAATTGTTCAACAAGGCTGTCCGAAAATTTCACTGAATTTTCCTTGTGCTGCCGATAAAATTCAGCGAAATTTTTAAACAAATTCAATAAAAAATTTTTTTGTGAAAAAATGAAATGGCGGCGGAAATTTTGAAACGTCGCATGGCGCTTGAGATACTTTGGCCGGAAGGTGGCGATATGTTACCAATTCTTTTACTATTGTACGGCGTGGGTCATTTTTCAAAAATCTCACTGTGGATATGATTAATTTGCTTAACGCCATCTGATTCTGCTAAGCCGGAAGAAGGAGGTGCGGCTAAACTTTCTTAAGGTTACTACTGTCTTGTCGGTGCAGGCCGTTTTCCTACGTGTGAGGACTAAAAAATGAGGGAAACAGCAGGTCTACTTCACAGCATGACTATCAATAGTGTACTGAAAGAGATAAAGAGCGTAGAAAGTTCCATTGATCGAAGTAGCAGAAATAGTGTGTACAAATTGAGGATTGGGGTGCCTTCAATTCGAGTGATACTTCCAGCATATCCGGGAAGTTTGTTTAGTTGCGTGACCTAACTGAACCCAACCTGACTCTGTTGTGATCAATTCCCGAGCTTTGAGACTGCTCAGAACTGTAACAATGCTTTGTTTCGACGTTCCGGGATTACTTATCATGCATTATTTTTTCCCAAAAAACTCATCAAATTTTTTTTGTCGAAGTCTTTAGTGAATTTTTGTCACTTAGTAGGCACCAGACTTATTTCTTTATATTTTCTACTTTCTAGACAAAGTACGAATTTAAGCATTCTGATAGATGTTTCCTGGTCAGAATTTCACGTAGAGCACAATGCGCACAACGAAAATTAATTAAACCAACTCCTAACGAAGATATTAACGTTTTTATTTCACATTGATTACGAGAAATTTGAACTGCCCGCTCAAAAGAAACTCAAAGCTCTACGCGAGTCAAATTGCAAACAAATTCAATAAAAAATTTCTCTGTGAAAAATAAAATAGCGACGGAAATTTTTAAACGTCGCATGGCGCTTGTGATACTTTGACCGGAATGTGCCGATATACCTAGTAAAATAATGAATAATCCGTTGCCATGAGGACTCAGTAAGACAAGGTTGACAATGATGATTTTATGGTTCAAAGAGCGCGATACTAAACTTGTCATTTACAGTTAAAATAAAATATTCGATTTTAATATATACTGCGGAATGAAAATATCAAGTCATGCGTATCAGGTGCTATCTGTATCTATTTTTATCATCTTGTCTCTTTTGTTGTGTTCCAGGTGAGAATCTAAAAAATTTACTTGTAAGAAAAATTCCCGCTTGTGACTAAAAATCCAGTCAACCAGAAAGTGCCACTGTATGTTAATAAGGTAAGAGAATTTCCTCTCGCAACTTTTTTCTTTAGTTTCCTAAAGTTTTTAAAGGAAAGAAAAACATGAGAAGAAATGTGGTTTGTTTATCAATGAAGCTAGACAGTAGACTGATTCTAGTCATACTGAGAGTACATGAAGACAATTGGAATCCATTTCTGATTGGTTCTCGTCCACAGTGACACCAACAGGAATAAGGATTACATTTTCACCGATTGCAAAGCTTATAAACTGGAATGGACCGAAAGTCTGGGGGCACGGCAAGGAACAAACGGAATAAGAGAAGAAACGGAGAAAGGAATTCGGGAAAGAGTTGATCAAAGATTACGGAAAACGTTCAATTTGTGTAATCTTTATTCCCGTTTGTGACTGTGGCGTTGCGTGCTTTGCGATATACCGATTGATCTGCCATTTAAACCTATGGGTAAGTATCGATAAACAGGGTTTTCGCAGCGAACACCTTAATAATCGATTATTTAACACAGCTTCAAATGGGGGAAATATCGATAGATCTAAAAGTACGCCACGCCACTGGTTTGTGACATCCATGAAACGCGTTCTTAACTGTCTCTATAAAGGGACTCTAATTCCAGTTAAAAGCCGTTCCAATAATGCTCAGCTCTGCTTTCAACAAGTATAAAACGTTTCCGAACTGTTGCATGTAGGTAGCATTATGTCTGGCGAAAAATTCGCCCATTTCACCCTCGATTTGCGCGCGAGAACGGAGGTAAGTTACGGGGGAACGGATACCTCGCAAAATTTCGCGCTACGGGCAAGGGAATGGAGGAAAAAATAGCGGAAACCAGTGGCGTGGCGTGTTTTGCGATATATCGATTGTTATACCATTTAAACCTATGGAAAAGGATCGATAAACATGGTGTTCGCAGCGAACACCTTAATAATTGATTCTTTACCATGGGTTTAGATGGTAGAACAATCGATATATCGCAATTCACGCCACGCCACTGGCGGAAACTCCGGATCCAGGTAAATCTCTGAGGCACGCCGCTGCATGGCACATGCAATGTCGGGCCATACTTTATTAATGAGCATCTGTGAGCGGAAGGATACGGCACGGCGCACAGTGGCGCCTTCCGTGGACAAAATAAAAAACTCACTACTCGAAATCTGAATAATTCTTTTTTTGAGTTTGTCATCTTAAAGATATTTCTTTCTTTCTCACAATGATGGTTCATTTTCAAATTTTTCGCTGAAAACTACTTCAAATTTGGGTAGAAAGTGGGCGAGAAATGGGTTGATAATCACCGGTCCATAAGAAATGCACGAGGAAAAGACGTCAACTTCAAATGAAGATTTCTCTCTTGAAACGCGAAATGCTCTCGGTGGTTAACATTTTCTTAATCCTCACATATCCAACTTCAATTCCACCAAAAGATTTTGCGACTATCAGAGATATTTGAAGTTAAAGTTTGGGTGTTTCACGTCGCTTTCACACCGAGAAAAAAGATTGGTAGAATTTACCAATACTTCACGCTGTATTTCACACAGCGTCAATTCAGAGTCAATTCTACCAGAAGAAAGGTAAACGTTACTATATACTGGTGCAGGTACCATTTCTCTGGCAGAGTTGACTGTGAATTGGCGCTGTGTGAAATACAGCGTGAAGGAACGGCAAATTCTACCAAGCTTTTTTCTCAATGTACATTGTTAAAATAGAGCTGATTCGAGGTTGCCAACTTGAAATGAACTTGTCTCGAAAAATACGCAAAATATCCTGAGCTATAAAATTTTCTTATCCCTCGAGTGGAATTTTTAAAAGTTAAGTTAAGATTATTTAAAGTTAAATGTCTTTTACCGATTTTTGTCCGCATCGTCCTTAAGGATGCCGCACTGTGCGGCGAAGGGGCCGCACACGGGTGGCTCTGGGGAACGCGGCCAGGGCACCCACGACGGCGTTAGGGGGGGGGCAACCACCTCCCCCTCCTCAGCAAGGGGGCAGCAAGTAAAACATGAGTTTGTACAACGTCACGGTGAATTATCTTGAGCAGAGCACGCTACGGTCTGCTCCCCATCACCAGTCCAGGGGCTGCCCAACGTTGCCACGCTTCCGAGGTAAATTGCGTTTCCTCGTTATGTGAAATCGTGCGTTTTTCGTGAATTTGGCAACGTGGCGCATAGTCTAATACGCGGGGAAGGTGCCTCGCGTCTCGAGTAATTGGAATAGGATGCGAGTAGATTACTGCACATCATCTCTTATTTATTGAATTACTCCGCTAAATTAGCTCTTGTTTGCTCTGATTCTAATTTATATTTTTACCTGCTGCGCTTGCGCCCGCTCTCTAGCGGCAGGGATGCGCTCTTTCGATACGCTCGATGGTCCGTTTAAAAATGTGTGCAGCCTCTTAGTTTCACGATTGGCTTGATCATCAGACGGCATTTGTCGGAATCAATGCAGGCATAGTTTGTGTTACCTTGTATTGCCGTGCTAAGGAAAAACGCCGTATTAACATTCGAGAGTTGTCACATTTCCACCGATAAAATGATTATTGTTGAGGAAAGTTGTGAACATTTTCCCTCGAAATGTTCAGGAAATTTGTGTAAAATTGCGGACAAAATTATCTCAAAACCTGGACGAGAAACATTTATAAATTTACCAGGAAATTCGAGTTTTATCAAAAAGAATTTGACAACGCCTGAAGGTTCATACGGCGTTTTCTCTTAGCACGAAAGTGTAGACCAACAGACAAGCTGCGAATTAAAGCATTAAGCCAGGCTCTCGCTCTCTTAGTACAACATATTCATAGCTAACGGTAAGTCAATTACCTTGGAGATAAATATTTTTGCTGCGAAAATTTAGCAACGTCCATGCAATGTCCAACACGTTCATGCAGCCTTCCTCCATAACAAAGTAGCATGAGCAATATTACCGAAAGATGCCCATTTAAAAACATGGTGAGAGATGTATAACAGTGATGCATCGCGATGAAGAGCATCACGTCGGTAGTGCACCTTCAAATAGGCGAGTATGCAACAAAACATCTTCCGTGCTGGTTTAGTTGCTCAGTTGGGTTTGAACCTAACTCTGTGGCGCGCGCAAGGCATTTCAGTTGGAGCTCGCCTTACTGGCAAATGTGAATAATACCTTCTGTTTGCAGCTGAGTTGGCTTTAATTTGAAGCTTTAATAAGCGCAACTTTCCTGCTCCGATTTTGAAGTCAGAAGTGAATTTTAATTTGTCCCATCTGCTCATTGTCAAAAATCTTCACGACCGTTTTCATATAAAAAATTTAAGTGCCCGATTAAATTTAATGTGGCTGTTGACGTTGTTGTTGTTAAATTTTTTGTGTTTGTGTCGTTTCTGATGTGGCTTGGTTCCTTTCTGCTTAACGCGGTCTATTTATAGAAAACTAGGTATTTATAATTTTCCTCAAAATCAGCAACTTACTTCGGGAAAAGTTAGCCACGCCCGAACGTTCTTACGGTGTTTTTCCTGAGTGCATCAGTACGCTGCCGTGCTCAGGAAGAACGCCGTATGAGTCATCAGATGTTGCCAAATTTCCTCCGGCAAATCACTAATTTTCAGGCAAATTTTCGAATAGTTTTCTGCCAATTTTTCAGATAATTTTGTTCGCAATTTTACCTGAAGTCCCTGAAAATACCAGGGAAAAATATTTGTATCTTTCCCCAAAAATAAATATTTTATTGAAGGAAATTTGGCAACTCTAGGATGTTCATACGGCGTTCCTCCTTAGTACGGCAGTACGGATCTCACACGTGGGTCGTTTTCCCAGTGAAACATCCCAGAATCGTGTCTGGGTTTTTACTTTCCCCCACGATGTATACAATGTGTCCGACGCATTTCCCTCAGCTTTTAGTGCCCGGAGCGCTCTCAGCCTCACGTGTACGTTAGTTAACGACCAGGGCGAGTAAGTGATAGGTACCGAGTTAATAGGAAAGCTATTTAACTGCGAGACGCTAGTCGGTTTGTAGAGGCGCGTGTCTACTAGACGTAGATCAATTTCATTTCCTCCTTGACAATGAGTGGGATAAACTGACTGCCTTTTTCCGTCTCGCCTTTCTTCCCGCTTCTTCTTCTTCATCTCCTCCTCCTTCTTCTTTCTCTTCTCCTTCCGTGCAGTGTGACTGCCGGCACTGTCAACTTCGTGATCGTGTTACACTGTTCGTGACGACAATTAGAGCATCTCATTAGCGTTACTCAAACGAATGTTTAGCATTACAGGCTCCGTTGTCAAATCGCACTCGAAAGCCCTAGTTCCCTCGAAAGATTCTTCCCGGATTTTAAACTTTAGGAAATTCATTCAGACGGATCCTAGTCCACGATGGCAAATTTTTAGGAAAGTAAAGTTTTTAAAGTGTAGAAGTTCTTTGAAGATTACCTTCTTCCCCCTCTAGTTATACACAGTTTAAAGAAAAACAGAGAGACCAGGTGATCAGGAAACGGAGAAGGAAACATTTTCAAAGAATTATTAAGTATGAGTCCTGATGAAAAGGAAAAAGCTAACAAAATATATCTCAAGTGTGAGTGAGAACTCCGACTTAGAATTAATGAAAAAATTGGACGTATTTCTGCCAAACGGAACTATGTGCATTAAAACATGAGCCCTGAGACCCATAAAAATATATGTATAACAGGGCTCACGTTATAATGCACATAGTTCCGTTTGGCAGAAATACGTCCAATCAACTTTCTCGATATCCAGAGAATGAGTTTCAAGATAAAATCACTAAACTCCATGGGATAGCCAACGCATTCTCAGTGTTAACAACCCAATAACTTGGAATGTCGTTGAATGCGACGATTTTACGCACTGCTCCGCGGCATTTTTCCCGCGCAAATGCGGCTTTGCAGATAACGCGAATGTAAATTACGCGAGTAAATATGTATGGGAGAAAACAAGACGAAAGGCTACGGGCCCAGCCACTAATGGCCTTTGAAGAGCCTCGAATCTCATCGGTTGAGTTGGGTTCCAAGGAAATGGCGACGTACACGCCATAAATACATGAGCCCCAGATACCCTCTCGGTATACACAACTTGGAGCTCATGAATTCTCGCCAGCTGAATCATCACCTGGAGACGACTGCATTCGCAAGATATTAAGACTAGTTTTTAAACGTATGAATCCCGCGGTGTCGGAAGAGATGAAAAAAACCACGTAATTCACGTTGAGTTTATGGAGGAGTTGCGTGGTTTTTTGATCCAGTTCATTTGCCGCACCAAAAAGCATATTCAAACCTACTAGCATATCAACCCTCACCCCTCTCTACCCCTCTGCAAGCCAGGCTTATTCCTGAGACCCGAGACTGTTTGCATAGCTAAGTAACTACCTACATAACACTGGGGCGCTCAATGCTCATTCATTCCTTTTGTGCTGGCTTCTCTTCAAGGCGAGCAAGAAGCGTATGGTGAGATCCAGGCTAGACGCTTAGCCTGCCCATATTCCTTCCGCTATTTTCGCCGCCATGCTTAGTTCTTGGTTTTATCGCATGTTTTCACTCGAATCGCGGCTGGGAGCCGCCCAGGTTCACGTAATACACTTTCCATACGGAGAAAAAAACTTCGTGCGGGGGACCCGAAGTTTAGGTCATATGGATCTCTGAAGTTTTCGGATTGAGCACCTGAACACTTAAGGTCCAGCAACTGAGGTCTGGATCACACATCTGAAACTTCAGTTAAGTACTTCCGTTTTCACATCCGAACAACTTCGGTTCTCACATCTGAAGTACTTCAGATATAAGAACTGGAGTTTCAGATGTGTGATCCGAACCTCGACAGCTAGACCTAAAGTGTTCAGATGCTCAATCCGAAAACTTCAGAGATCCATACGACCTAAACTTCGGGTCCCACGCACGAGGTTTTTTTCTCCGTGCAGCATGTGTATTATCTCTTTCCATATGTTAACATACGCTTTGTAGTGCCCATTTTGTGCCTTATCACCATCGTCGCATTTTTCCACATTGTAAGTACAGTACAGTATAGCCCTCAAGTTAAATGACGAATCTCACTAGCGGGCTGATTATTGAAATGAATAGGCAAAACAATAGACAAAGAAGCCAAAGAGAAAATGGCGACATCCTATTGGTGGAAACGGGTGGTTGCAATGAAGAATGGAGCTAAGAAATGGACAAAATAACTTCACACCACAAGGGACCCAAGAGTCAGTCCATTATGCTTACCTTAGTCCATATAACAACCGTCCGTCTCAACCATTGGGATCAGTCCATTTTCCCTCTGACTCATTTGTCAATAGCTTTGTCGATCGATTTCAATAATCAGCATGCCGCGGGCTGATTGCTGAAATTGGTAGACAAAGCTATAGACAAATAAGACAAGAAGGATATGGATGGATCCTATTGGTGGAATCGGGTGGTTGCAATGGACAAAGGAAGTAGGTAATAGACTAACTTACAACAACCCAAAAGAGATCTCATTACAAGGATCGCTCCACACTCCTTATGTCTTTTTTGTCCATTGCTTTGTCTATCAACTTCAACAATCGGCCCGCAGGAGACCATGCATCCTAACCTGCGGACCGATTATTGAAACTGGTAGACAAAGCTGTAGACAAAGACGACAAAAGGGATTTGGAGGGATCCTATTGGTGGAAGCGGGTGGTGGCAATGGACATAGGAGGTAGGTAATGGACTGAGTAACGGCAACCCACCAAAGACCCGACAGTTAGTCCATCATTTTCTTCCTTAGTCTATAGGAACCCATCATGTCAACCAATAGGATCGCTCTATACTCTTATGTCTTCTTTGTCTATCGATTTGTCTATCAACTTCAACAATCGGCCCGCAGGAGACCATGCATCCTAATCTGCGGATCGATTATTGAAACTGATAGACAAAGCTATAGACAAAGACGATGAAAGGGATTTGGAGGGATCCTATTGGTGGAAGCGGGTGGTGGCAATGGACATAGGAGGTAGGTGATGGACTGAGTAACGGCAACCCACCAAAGACCCGACAGTTAGTCCATCATTTCCTTCCGTCTATAGATCTTCCGTTTCTGTTTCCGTTTCCGTTCCTTCCGTATATATCTTTTCTCCAGTCTATAAGAACCAACCATGTCAATCAATAGGATCGCTTCATACTTCCTATATCTTCTTTGTCTATCGCTTTGTCTATCAGTTTCAATAATCAGCCCGCAGCTGATTCCATTCGAAAGCACAGCTTTCTTCGCGAAACCCACCACCATCGTCTTCGATTTATCTGCTCAATCCGCTGCGGTCGAGAGCGGAGCCATGGTCGCACCCCGTGATAACCAGCCTCCGCCTCATTCAGTAACTCACCTCATTCGTACCCCGGTTTTATTATCGTTATAAATTAAAGCCTCCCCCGCCCCCCGCATTTCTCCTCCCCGTCAGCTCCTCCAATCCTCACTTCCTCTCATCCGCATTTGAATTTTCCATCACTTGGGGGCTTTCCGCCTCTTGGCCTTATCGCAATGAGAACAGTCCATCCCGAGCCCCCCGACGAGAGTGCGAAACGAATCCAAAATAATCTCGGGCGGCTGAGCTCGCGGCTCCAGTCAGGTGTCATTTAACACGGGCGCGGAGTGAATAATGACGCCACCGGGTTAATTCATGGACCGTGTTTAATACGTTGGTATATGGGTCGCAGGGCTCAACGGTGATGGTCCTCGGCGTCGTTATTCCCTCGCGGGTGCTTTTCGGGGCGGATCGAAATCGGGAAATCGTTTCATTTACGAGGCTGGTAATCCTGGGGAGGGACACCCGAGTCCGACCCGTCTGACGCATTGTCTCCAGATTGTGCTGAAAAATCAACAATATTCTCAATTCAAACCGGTGGCGTGGCGTGCTTGACGATCGATTTGCCGTTTAACACATGCCATTTGGATCGATAAACAGGGTGCTCGCAACGAACATCTTAATACTCGATTTTTTACCGTAGCTTCGAATGGAGAGATATCGATAATCGATCATTCACGCCTCGCCACTGATTCAAACCCCTGTTAAATATCTGAATTTTATGGTACAACCTGGCAAATTTGCGTCTGAGCACCTTATGCTGGATGCTAAGCTGCGCTTCGGACTGATACCCCACCCTTGCCCCCGCGCCGTTACGCTATCCAACGTGGCCTGCAATACTCGGCTCACGCGATTGACTTACTGCCATGGTAAGGAAGAACGCCGTATGAACATTCGAGAGTTGCCAAATTTCCTTTGATAAAATGTTCATTTCCGAGGAAGCTTATGAATATTTTCCCTTGAAATTTTCAGGACTTTTCGGTGAAATTGCAAGCGAAATAATCTGAAAAATCGGAAGAAAACTATTCATGAGTCGACCAAGAAATTCGCGTTTTATCAAAAGAAATTTAGCAACGCCTGGGGGTTCATACGGCGTTCTTCGTTAGCACGGGAGCTCACTGGTTCGGCTGATACCTCGTCCGAGGTTGTCTCTTTCCTCGACGAGGTTAGGTTTAAGGAGAAGCTCCGGGCAATAGAATGGATCACTGGACGAGGTTCGAATTTAAGCAGTTTGACGTATGTTTCCTCCAAGTCCAAAGAGAAAATAAGAGCCCGCATTGAATAGGGGAAAAGCGTGACCGCTCGATCCTGGACTGATCTTCCCGCGCCTGCTTTTCAGCCAATCAGACACCCGACGACCGCTTTTGAATTTCTCATGAAAAATAACATGGGAAATCATGTAACATGCGAAACGCTGGCTCTCCTCTCCTGAGGATGATCGAAGATTTTATTGATTTGGCGAGTCCTTCATTTTTAGTGATTTGTAGATTTTCAATATTTATATAGTTCATTGTGCTCCATACTGGATGGCCGGACAAACAGGGCTATGCCCTAGTTGTTCGTGGAAGAAGAAGAAGAAAAAGAATAAGGAGAAGAAGATAATATTGTTCCAATAACATTTTTATCCACAGTTTTTTAACCCAAGAGTGTTGCATACTGGATGGCCTGACTAACAATTCTATGCCCTAGTCGTTCTTGGAAGAAGAAGAGGAAGAAGACGCGGAAGAAGAAAAAGAAGAAGAGGAAGAAGAAAAAGAAGAAAGAGAAGAAAAAGAAGAAGATATAAGTGCTCCAATAACATTTTCATCCATTGTTTTTTAACCCAAGAGTTTACTAAGATCCGATATAAATTGGTTATTTGCCCAATGTAATGATGTAAGTGCACGCCGCAATCTCGAGCAATCCTTTTTTATGCACTCACCCCGATTTCTCAGGTTTTCCCGACTGTGGCCGCGCCGGAGTTTACAAAGGCAACTACTCTAATTTTCGCTCGAGGGAAAGCTTGTAAGTGCGGTCCGTCCGAAAACGCGAACGAGTCCTTTTGTGCCGAGTTCGATCCGAATGCAAATGCTGAGTCCGTCGTCCGAGGCAGTGGCGTCTCGTGCTTTGCGATATATCGATTGATACGCCACTCAAACCTATGAAAAAAGATCAATTATTAGGAAACACCTTAGTAATCGATTCTTTACCATAGCTTCAAATGGCGAGATATCGATAATCGATCATTCACGCCACGCTACCGGTCCGAGGCTAACGGCCGCGGTAAGCTGGCTACATCGAGTGCTCTCCCGGAAAGAAGTGCAATAAGCCAAGTGGGGTATAAAGGAACGACATCCCGCGGCTCACGGGGTCACCGGCTCAGGCCAGGAGTGGGGGANGGGGGGGGGGGGGGGTCGGCGCGGGGCAATTGAAAATGAAAAGCGCAGCAGGAAGTAGAGCCACCGCTCGCCGCGAAAAGAGACGGAGCAATTTTGCGGCTGGCCGGTGTCCAGGGCTCGATTCGCCCAGCCCCGGCCGTGCTGCCGTTCTAGGATAGAACACCGTATGAGCCCTTAGACGTTGCCATATTTCTTTCACTAAGAAACGACTTAACGGGGACAATGGACCACTAGACAAGGTAGGAATTTCAGCATTCTGATACTTGTTTCTCAACCAAAATTTCCCGTAAAACGCGATGCGCACAACGAAAATTACCGAAATCAACTCCTGTCGAAGATATTTAATGATTCTTAATGCGTGAATTCAAACCATCCGCTCATGGAAACTCAATGCTCTACGTGATTCACATCGCGCGCTAAACGTTATCATGACAGCCTCTGCGATATAAAAATCTGGCAACCTCGATCTTGACGCTGTGGCTCAGCTTTAGCATATTGCCTATAGTTTGAACAGCACATGGTTGGAAATGAACATTGCTCGATTGAGAAGATTGCTGAAACCGTTGTTGTGCGCGATTTGACTCACGTAGAGCTTTGAGTTTCTTTAGAGCGGGCAGTTCAAATTCCTCGTAAACAATGTGAAATAAAAACGTTAATATCTCTATTAAGAGTTGGTTTCAGTAATTTTTGTTGTGTGAATCGTGTTTTACGTGAAACTCTGGTTAAGAAACATGTATCAGAATGCTTAAATTCGTACCTTGTCTAGTGGTCCATTCTGAATATTTTTCTCCGGATTTTTCATAAACATTGTTTGCAATTTACAGTAAAAAAACTGAAAATTTCGAGGGAAAACATGCATTATTTTCACTAAAAACATGGTTTCTTCCTGAGAAATTTGAAGAAGATGATTTTGAGAATGTCCATAGGGCGTTTCTCCTCAACACGGCCCGGTATCTTCCTTTCCTTCCTCAGATGAAATCAAAAAGTGGCTCCAGCCCCGACGGCCAATTCCACCACGCTCTGCCGATAGAAAAAACCATCTGCATGTCAACCAATAGGACCGCTCCATACTCCTTACGTCTTCTCCGTCTATCGCTTTGTCTATCAATTTCAACAATCGAAGCCCAAGTCAACAAGCCCGAGCGAAGTTTGTGTGGATTTGGCCTTACCCGGAATTGATGTCTCGCATGGCGGATCGTAACGCCGGGCAAGAATCAGCCCGACTAACTTTAGCTTATGCGCCATGGAATGTATGGAATTATATAGAAAACAAGGTTCCTGTTGGAGAGTATGGGAGGTTTTTATAGACTAAGGGAAAAAACGATGCTCTATTTATAGTGTCTCTTATGGGTTGCCTTAAGTTAGTCTTTGTTTTCTTTGTCTATCGCTTTGTCTACCAAGTTCAACAATCAACCCGCAGACCAAATCTTGTCGCCAAGGAAAGTGAATAGTTAATTTTTAGAGGTTGCTGAGCCGACGACCGGGTAAGAGATCGGAATCATTTGGACCAATCCGTATAGCTCTAAGTTCATTTGAATGGGTTGCATTAACGGCTTACTGAAGGTTTGATGGGTAATGGCTTTCAAAATCATGATCTAGGCTTGGAGCGCCTTCATTTTTTGTGATACTCTGCACATTGTCACAGAGTTAGTTTGGTTGCCTGTCAAATCTGAGCCCAACTAACAGTAGGACTGCACGGACCTACACGCTCTCCTGTGTGCATGTTACCACCATGTCTTGACAGACAAATATGACACATTAGAGGCAAGATAATCAGTTGTTTAATCATGAGCCTTCATTTCTAAATATTCTAATTTTGATGTCTTGATGATTATTCACCAGTGGCTTGCAAATTTCCGGCAATGGCTTCTTGCCTACGACATACTTATGAATGGTCACATACGCAAACAAATAATTGGACAACTTGCTCTACAGACCAAAGATACTCAAAAATATAAAAAATTAAAAATCTTTAAAGCATTTTTGGATATAATCCATCATCAGAAGATAACGATGAGTATTACAGTATTTTCTCGACATTCATTATAGCGAAAAATGCAATTTCTCTTTTGCGAAGGAATCACCCGGTCCCTTGCCGATTTGTTATGGTGAGAGAGTACTGTACTTACAATGTGGAAAAATGCGACGATGGTGATAAGGCACAAATGGGCACTACAAAGCGTATGTTAACATATGGAAAGAGATGATACACATCGACGGTGTAAGTCGGCAATCACATAACTCGTTTGTGGTGTCTGAAAATCTCCGCCTCTATATTATTTTTTTAAAAGAGAACAAATTCACATCATTCTTTGAAATTTATGCAGAATTGTCTTCGCACAGAGAAGAAAAATCACGGCAGTTTTAAAGAATTGCCGTTGAGTAGTTTTCCGTTCAAAAAATAAAGTATGACAGAAAGTCTGCGACGTCGCAAACCGAGTTATGTGATTGCCGATTTACACCGTCGACATGCTGATCAGAAATAACTAAAAGGAACTACATATTGGAGATCTGTGAGCAAAAAAATAATGCTTCCTAGTTGAAAATGAAGTTTAATTTTCCTGGCGAATGAACCAGAGAGCAAAGGGCGCGAAAAGAAGCGGCCTTGACAAAAGTTTCGCGTCGGCTATGAGAGGCAGGCAGCATGCAGCAGGAGCCAGAATACACAAATTTCAGTTCGGATTGGCTTCCGTATTCCGAATAATTTGCTTAGACTTCCTGCTGGAAACCCGCCTCTTTCCAGCCGCCCCCGCCTCCCCGGTTAATCGCTCCAGACCCTTCTTCAGACCCTCCGTTTCCGCCCCCCCGCCTCCCTCCTCCTCCAGAAGTCAAATTACCGTTTATCCCCGTGGAGAGTCATGCAGGGATCTTTCCCCCTTCCCACTGCCAAACATCGATTACTCCATTAATATTTCCTTGATTTTCTTATCGCTAGCCAGTTATTTTCTCATTTCTTCCTCATCGCATTACTAGATTTCCTCAGTTAGCGGACTCGCCACGTTGTCAGATCGAGCCCTTAACTCCTTGACTTTCACGTTCAAGTACGTGAATTTTTGTTCCAGTCTTAGCCGATTAATGCCACTGGCTAGGATCTTTTGACCGACCGAAGCTCGTTCTAAAAAAAGTATCATCAAGTGATCGTTCAAATTTTCATCACGCCTTTTCCTCCATTCACAGACACGAATAAATATCAAGGGAGCTGAACTCCTTTTATAGGAAGACTTGAGACAAGTTGGCTCATGGATGTCACAAACGGTAAGAAAGCTTGCACATAGTTTGAACGTTTCTCGTGATGTTTGATCAACTCATTCCCGAATTTCTCACCTCCTCCCTTCTCTCATTCCGTTTGTTCCCTGGCGCATTCCTTATTCCCCGGTCCATTCCACTTTATAATATTTACAATCGGTGAAATTGTGACTTTTTTACCGTTTTGGATACTGTGGGCGCATATAAAACAGGAGAAACGTATTCCTTATGTCCTAACTCTATAGTTCCTGTTTGCAAATCAATCCAAATGAAAGTTCATCTCTGAAAACTTTTTTTCGTTCACTTTCTCCTCCACTATCAAGTACAAGTTGGTTTCAATACGTCCTAATTGTTGAGTCCTGAATTCTCATGAAATTCTGATGGAATAAGGTATCAATAGCCAAAGTGCGAAAACAGGCATCTCCGTCTGCGACTTTATAGACTTTTCGTCATATTTTATTTTTTTTCGAGAGACTATACAACGTAATTTCTAAACAAATCCCTTGATTTTTCCTTCTCTATATGCAGAAAGTTCTGTGTAAATTCCCTTATTCTCTCCAAAAAAATAAAATGTGAGCGGAAATTTTGGAACACCGCAACGGAGATGCGAGGTTTTGCACTTTATCCATCACTATATTACGCTACTTAGGCCCGGATCGTATCTCGTGTACGACACATTAGCCTCTTTTATCCTCGAGGCAACAAATATTACCATAAAACTCATTCTGCGAAACGGATTTGAAACGCCGCACAGTGGATTGAGTCAATTAAAGAGGTCGGACGTAATATTTTTTAACTAGAACTGCGAATTTTGATGTTTATTTCGTCATATTTTCAACTTCAAGGGGTGCTTCTGGAAGGAAATTTCACGAGGAAACCAATGGAACCACTTTTAAATCCCAAAAACGGAGTCGTGAGCGTTTAAAGTTTCCGAATTTTGTTGGACCTCTCGTATTGACTCGATCCACTGTGCGCCGTGATAGAATAAAAACCAGATTAAGTAGGGTAAGCTCGGAGGGAGTTTAAATTTCGCGAACGCCACGAGGGTTCAGAGCGTAGCGGGCAGGGGATGAAAGGGGCGCGAAGGATGACGCAGAAATCACGTAGGCCTGAAGCTGAAGCGCGACCTACGGAGTGACAACTCCTGACTTGTGACTTTTCCGATTTCCGAGTCGCGTTTGCCGAATTTGACGGAGCTCGGCGTTTGTTCCTGCGGGAGGAGCAGGTGTCCGGTCGCGATCTGACGCGCGCGGGCGGTGGACGCGGTGAGTTGCGGGCATGACGTCCGACACGGCGGCGTGGCGGGTTGCAGCCTGTCCGGGCCCGGGCGATTCTTCTCGCCCTTCCCGGGCCCGGTAATTGGTAAATCGAATCAGCGGCCTCCATTCAACTTGGCAGTCCCGGGCCGGAGACCGACGTTGCGTATGGTGCCGCATACTTATTAACGGCCGAATCAAACGCTTCTCACACCTGGATTTTCTTCGCGCTACTAGGAAGAACGCCGTATGAACATTCGAGAGCTGCCGAATTTCCTTCAATAAAATGTCCATTTTTAAGGAAAGTTATGAATATTTTTCCCTGAAATTTTCAGGAACTCTAGGTGAAATTGCAAACAGCATTACCTGAAAAATTGGAAGAAAAATATCCATAATTTTACTCGGGAATTCGTGTTTTATCGATCGAAATTCGGCAACGCCTGCAGGTTTATACGCCGTTTTTCCTTAGCACGGCGGTACTGCGATATTGCGAACGGGCCGCTCGGGAAGGTTGGCGTTGCAGCTCATTTTTCCTCAGCGGGTTATCGCGTAGAGCGGACTGCCGTGCTAAGGAAGAACGCCGTATGAACCTTCAGGTTTTGCCCAATTTTCTTCGAGAGAACACGAATTTTCTGGTAAATTTATGAATATTTTTCTTTCGATTTTTCAGATAATTTTGTGCGCAATTTCACCCAAAGTTCCTGAAAATTTGAAGGGAAAATATTCATAACCTTCCTCAAAAATAAACATTTTATCGACGGAAATGTGACAACTCTCGAATGTCCATACTGCGTTCCTCCTTAGCACAGCAGCGCGGTGAATGCGTTTATCTCCAAGACCTCATTCGATTGTGACCGGAGTTAATTTAAGCCCACTGAAAGTTGAAGGGCCCAACCGGAGGGACTTAGACGATCTAATATCGTGTTGAAAAAGTAACCGACATTTTGTGTGAATATGGGAAGTAGAACACGAGGTAAACAAAATTGTATCGGACAGATTATGAAATAAGGTGTGTGCAGACCTTTCTGCTACACTCGTCGTGAATTTTGAAGAATCATTCCTTCACCTCGTTTCCTCAACGAGAAAATGAGCATGCAACTGACCGAGGTAGAAACTAGTGCAAACTTTGGTCCTTTATTGAAGTTATTCTATAATTTACTTTGGATTTTCGTTCATTTTGGTCTGTAGCCCTGTTACAAAAGAAATTTTTTCTCCAGGTTTGAAAATATTTTCTTCCTTATTTACCTCGTATTTAATCATCGTTGTCCCTCGCAAGGGATCTATTTTACGTGTTTTCGTGGGGGGGGGGCGCAGGGAAAGGGGATGGGACGAAGATTACAACGCGTGGCGGACTCGCCGATCCTTCAAAAATATGAACCGTCGAAAACTCGAAAGGCTCGCGTGCGTGAGGTGTGCTCGGAATGACATTAGAGCTCTCATTGACACAAGTGGGAGTGGGTTCTTGAAGGGTGTAGCACCACGGTTGAGCTGGACCATGTCTAAGCGGGGCGAAATGAAAATAAAGGAGTGGAATTACGTGGGACGTGTTGCCTATCGCCCGCTCTTCCACTATCTTTTCGAGTTTGACACTCTAAGTCATCCGAGCAGCACATGACACCCTAAAATCTCCCCAACTTCCAGACGAAGTTTCGTGTTCGTCCGGACGGACTGACACAGGTTCACGGGAAAGCACTCTTGCATAACCTTGAAACAAGCTACAAAGCTTCCATTGTTCAGAATGTCAAGTTTCGTCGGCGTCTCCGCGAAAGAACGTAACTAAATTTCAATGTTGCCAAATTTTTCTCTAGAACATCAGTTTTACTACAGGAGAGTCTTGGGCATTTTTAATTGAAAATTTTACGGAATATTCTTCCCATCTCATGCAAAAATCATTGATATTTCAAGCGAAAATTGCACAGGTAATTTTTTGTAAAAAGTTTAATTGTTTGAAGCAATTTTTCAACCTTGGAATGGAGTTTCAGCATTCGTTCGGGAAACGAAAGTTTTTGAGAAAATCAGTAGCGTATTCAGGAAAATCTCGTAACGTGAAAGCCACGTTTTTCGCTGGAGACGGGCTACGCGTCCGAAAGGGGTCCGGGGAATTTTTTAAAGTAAATGTACAAGTGAGTCGAATCATATTTATTTTTCATCGTTATTTCAACGCGAGAGTCTTTCTCAGCTCTGAAACGTCAATAAAAAGCCAGGGAATTTTGCTGCGAAACATCGGATTTTCTCCTTTCATCAAAACATTGCCTTTTTTTACAATGTCAAATACTTCGTGCTTCAAATTTTTATCCGTGCTAGGGAAAAACGGCACATAAACGTTTAGGAGTTGCCGATTCCCTCCGATAAAATATCCATTTATAAGGAGAGATGAGCTTATTTTTTTTGAACTATTTAGATATTTTAGATGAAGTCTCGAACAAAATTTTCATATAAGTTGTAAGAAAAACATTCACAGTTTTTCAGGTGAACTCATTTTTTGTAGAAGGAGATATGGCAACTTCTGAGGGCTTATACGGCGCTTTTCTACAGCACCGCAGCAAAAAACTACACGGCTCATAATACAAAATCCTAGAATTTGTGCTGTAGGGTGTGATACTGTGGTACCACTATTCGACCTCCTGGGAGCTCATTGTGCCTAGTCAATTCATTGAAGGCGTTTCTATTTTTCGTTCCGTTCACGGTAAATTCCTATGAATGAGCTATCATGGTAAAGAGCAGATTCTCATTTGAAACTGCATCCTCTTTAATGACCTTTTCGCAGATGATGCTATTGCGATGCCAGTCTGCGTACGAATAAAGAAGGAGATTAAAACATGGGTAAAAAAGGCTAAAACATTAAAAACAATAAAAGGCAGGATGTTTCGAGCTGTTACCAGCTCATTTTCAGCTGCCAAGAAACACAAAAAACAAATAAAAAATTGTGTGGTTACGTGATTACGGCTGGGGTCAGGTCGCCACTCAATTTTTTATTTGTTTTTTGTGTTTTTTGCAGCTGAAAATGAGCTGGTAACAGCTCGAAATGTCCTGCCTTTTAGTGTTTTTAATGTTTTAGCCCTGTTTACCCCTTCTTTGTTCGTATATTCGGGCTATGGTTTTGTGCTTTATTGTACGTAGAACTACATCTACACAACGCCAAATTTTCTGCTAGAAATCACGGAAAATCACTGGTGGAACCAGAGATCAGAGTGACGTTACAGGCGCTACCTCCGAGCGAAAACCGTGCTATTACAAAGAATAACACTTGTAAAACCAGGGGTTTTCGCTGTCGGAGGACGGGTTTCTCAATAAAATTTTCAGTTAGATATGCACGTAAGATTCTCCCCGTAAAAATTCAATTTATTATGGAAAATTTGGCAACATTAGAATGTAGATACGTTCTTTCGTGAGGAGGATGGCGTGTCGTGCACACTGTATCCAGATTGTGTTGAAAAACAACACTTTTTCCCATACGACCCCATGTAAGATATTCATATATTATATCATAACCTAGCAACATTGGTCGTGGAATCGGAGATCAGAGTGACGTTACAGTCGCTGTCTTCGAGGGGAAAACCGCACAACTGCAAAGATCAACCCTCGTAAATCCAGGGTTTTTCGCCGACGGAGACCGGGAATCGACCGGAGAGACCGGAAAGCGGCGCATTGCACGGCGCAGTGCATCGGCCCGTTGCAACTGGTGCGAAACGCTCGCGAGTAAAGGAGGGCGCCGCCCCGTCCCCCCGCCCCCCGCCACCCCCACCTCCACCCCCCGCTCCGAGAGCGAGGATGAAACATTGCAATTTGCGGAGTGAAAAAATGGAAAAGCCGTGCATGCTCATACGCGAATCAATCTCTGGAAGTGAGGGCTTTCCCGTCCCGGGCCGCCTCCAACTCCCATGAGCGACGGCCGAGCCGCGCGGTGCCCCTGCTCGCTCCTCCGTCGTCCCTC
>NW_017547465.1:76263-87634 GCF_001854935.1 Bemisia tabaci | reverse complement strand
GGGAGGTATGGTAAGTGATTTTTATGTAATATTCAGGTTTCCAAAATGAAATTCCCTCGGTTTTATCTCTTTACCCACAATTTTCCCGGATTATTGAGGTTTTCCTCAAAGCAGTCTTTCCCGAGGAAATTTCAATTTTCCAAGGCATCGGTGCCAGCTAGAGACAAACCAAGGTATTTTCCACATTCAACATTCCAGGACCAAACCATGTATCACAAGTCTACAATATTTTCCTCGGTATGTAAAGGTAGTTTTCCGGGTCAAATGACATAATTAACTCTTTTACACCCATTGCAAGAAGTATTTAGACAAGTGGTACATGAAGTATGAAGGGCCGTTTGAAACTAAAGATACGAATGTTGGCAATATATGAGAAATGGTTGGTTGGTTGGTTGGTTAGTTAATTTACGACGATAAGCAACTGAAATGTATAACTGTCGTAATATATAAAGAAATAGGAGAACATATATGGAATCACCTTCAAAATATACGACGAAAATCGTGCGATGTATAAGAAATGTGTCAATATGTATGGAATCGACTTCACAATATATTTGGCAAAATTCGTGTGATATACAGGGTGATCCAATTGTCCCTTCCATCCCTTTTTATACCTAATAGAGGCCAAGATTTGAAACTTGATGGATGTTCCTGGGTCAAAGGGAGCTATTTTTCGGCCTCCCAAAAATTTTCAGGGAGGGCCTCGGGGGGACGGGACCCAATTTGTTTTTTAATTGGGAAGACCCCCTCTGTTATACCTCGTTCGATGGAGCATAAAACAGAATGCTTCTAGCGCAAACTCGCGGTCATATCTCAAACCGTTTCAAAATGGCGTCCGATTAAAATTCAAGATGGCCAGAAATTGACACCGGTTGTTTGTCAAAGGATTCACGCAAAAATCTGTATCAACGGGTATTTTGATATGAGAAAAACGAATTTGAAGTTGAATTTCTAAAAAAAAAAAAAAAAAAAAAAAAAAAAAAAAAAAAAAAAAAAAAAAAAAAAAAAANAAAAAAAAAAAAAAAAAAAAAAATCGAATTTTCGGCCGTTTTGGAAATTTGTTGTTGTGTGTGTTTTTTTTTAGAAAAGCTAACTGTAAATTCGTTTTTCTGATATCACTTACCCATAGATACGGATTTTCGCGCAAATACATTGACAAACAACCGGTGTCAATTTTTGGCCATCTTGAATTTTAACCGGACGCCATTTTGAAAAGGTTTGAGATATTGATTGCGGATTTGCGCGAAAACTTTTCCTTTTTTATGCTCTTTCTACCGAGGTATAATTAAGGGGGTCTTCCCTATTAAAAAACAAATTGGGTACCGTCCCTCCTTCCCCTCGAGGCCTCCCCTGAAAATTTTAGGGGGGCCAAAAAGTAGCTCCCTATGACCCAGGAACATCCCTCAAGTTTCAAATCTTTGCCTCGATTATGTAAAAATTTAGAAGGGATGGAAGGGACAATCGGACCACCCTATGTATCGCACGATTTTCGCCATATATTCTGAAGGCGTTTCCATTTATATTAACACATTTCTTTACATATTACGACAGTTTCGTATGTATACCGGGTGTTTCAGACCACCCGTCCACTATCTTTTTTTCGAAAACGGCGGAAAATTGAGCTTCGAGACCAAAACTTTCATTGGGTAAATCGACCCCAAAAAATCGGATGGAAATATTTTCAGCCCCCCCCCCCCCCCTCAAAAAAAAAAAAGGATGGCCCCTTGGGAGTGTTTTGGGGAGTATCCCCGTTTCTCACGAATTTCAAATAGGAAGGGTATGTTTTGACTGTCCCTATGGGGGACTGTACTGTCACAGGTTTAGCAATCCTGCAGACCCCAGCTGGTAGCGCCTGCCTTAAAGGGGGTGGGTAGACAGGGCTCTTAGCTGTGGTGGAAGCAACCTGTATAGGAGAGGTAACTCTGAAATCAAACCCTGGTCCTCCAGGTTGGGGTTTGGGGCATCGGGCTGACTCCCCGATCCTCGGAGAAAATGTACAATGTCAAAAAACCCAATAACATATGCCTCGGTAACCATGGAGACAAACGGACTCTTCGACTTAGATTACGGAAAACGACACTCGCTTTTGGTACTTGGAATGTGCAAGGCATTTCCAAGAAACTGACGGAAGTGGTATCGGAGATAAAGAACAACGAGATCGACGTGGCGGTAATAACGGAAACGAAGAAAAAAGACCACGGATCAGAGAGCCTTGGGAACTATGATTTATTCTACAGTGGAGTGCCGAAACATCAGCGTGCACAACAGGGTGTCGCAATTCTGATCCGCAAAAAATTTCGAAAAATTATTAAGAACTAGGAGGCCATCAACGCTCGCATGATTAAGATGAGCCTAACGATGCACGGTCACAGAGTCACTGTTTTGAGGGTATACGGGGTCAATGATGATGCTACCATCGCACTTAAGCCTTGGGTCCTGGCTTGGGTCCAACCTACCCGCGGCTTAAGTTCCATCATTGACTACGTGATCGTTAAACAGGTAACAAACCTGAAGATCCAGCAGGTGAGAGTATGTAGAGGACTCTCCTGCGGTAGTGACCACTATTTCCTCAGAGCGAATGTAGCTTTTCCCGCTCGTGTGTCGCAGAACGATCAAGGCGATAATCAACAACCGGAGCGACAACGCGTACATCAAGTTCAGTATAACATCGATAGCCTAAAGCACCCGAATGTCAAGGCTCTGTACGCAAAGCGCCTGGATGAAAAGTTAGGAGATGCGTGCGATGGCAGTACGGAAGAGCGGTATGATTTTATCAAGAATTGCGTTCACTCGGTGGCAGCGGAGGCCCTGGGGGTTTCTGATCAAAAAAATGATAACAGAAAACCGTACTGGTGGGATGCGGAGGCAGAGGAGGAAATAAATGTGAAAAGGAATAGGTATCATCAGTTTCTCTCTTCCCAAAAGTTGGATGATAAAATCGTGTACAGACAGGCTCAAGCAAGAGTCCGTCGGGTAATCACTCGGAAGAAGAATGAGGCTTGGGAAGAAAGCTGTATGAAGATAAATACCTACCTTGGAGGCCGGAAAAGTACGGAAGGCTGGAAAGTGATCAAAGGGTTTCGACGGAATAAAATGCGCTACATCATATCTCCGGTACCAATTGACAAGATGGAGGACTATTTTGAAGATTTATTAACGGAGAGGCGACCCGAGTTTCAAGGCGGAGTCATAAGCACTAAAGAAGATTCCAATGTGGAGATCCAGCTCCAAGATGTAGTGAAGGCTGTGAGGGAGTTGAAAACTCGCAGAGCTCCTGGACCTGGGGGTATACTAGAGTCCCTTTATACTGAGAGTCAAGACAATTTGAATCCATTTCTGATTGGTTCCCGTATTTTAGGCCTCCACACTGTCACAAACGGGAATAAAGATTACAATTTCACCAATTGCAAAGATTATAATCTGGAATGGACCAGGGAATTACGGGTTCGGCAAGGAACAAACGGAATGAGAGGAGGAACGGAAAAAGGCATTTGAGAATGGGCCGATCAAAGATTACGAAAAACGTTCAATTTGTGTAATCTTTATTCCTGTTTGTGACATCCATGAGCCGAATCGTCTTGACTCTCAGTATAAAGGGACTCTAGGGTATACCGGCGGAGTTGATAAAATGTGGCACCGGTAAACTATTTGAATATCTGAGGAAACTTATGCAAGACTGTTTGCATGGTTCCGAATTACCAAAGGATTGGAAGGAATCTTGGATTACTCCCAGTCATAAGAAAAGTAGTAAGCAAGATTGCGATAACTACAGAGGTATATCGGTCACAGGAACCTTGAGCAAGGTCTACGGTAAAATTCTCAAGGCAAAGGTCTAAGAGGTTTGGAGCGGCCAGGAAGCCGAAGAACAGGCTGGTTTTAGAGCCGGTGGGTCTACCGTCGACCATTTGTTCACCATTATCCAGGTCATCGAGAAGAAAAGGGCGGTCAGCCAGGAGATGCACTTGGTGTTTGTGGATCTTCAGAAAGCTTATGACAGCGTGCCGTTGGTGAAGCTTTGGGAAGCCTTGGAAGGAAGGGGTTTCAGCAAAGGACTTGTGGGGGCAATTAAATCATTTTATAACGGGACGATAGCAAGAGTTAAATCTAGTGGAGAGTTGTCCGGAGGTTTCTTCGTCACAAAAGGGCTAAAACAAGGCTGTTGTTCGTCACCAACACTATTTAAGGTATACCTAGAGCACGTGTTAAAGGAATGGAAAAATAAGGTTGCGGGAATGGGCGTTCCACTCCTTGATGGGCAGACCCTTTATACTCTATGCTTTGCCGATGACCAGATCGTTGTAGCTCAAGATGAAGAAGATGCAGACTACATGACGTGGAAGTTGGTCGAAGAATATCGGAAATGGGGCATGGATGTTAGCGTGTCCCAGACAGAGAAGCTGGTCGTGGGAGCAGCGTATCAACGGCAAAGCATAGAGCTTGAGGATGGACGGCGTATCGAAGAGTGTGACGAGTATAAGTATCTCGGTGTCTGGCTAGATCAGAATGGAAGGGTGGATAGAGCAATTAAGGAAAGGATCATCCAGGACAGGAGAGCCATCGCGATGCTGAACGGGGTGCTCTGGGATCAGAGCATCTCAAAGGCAAAAAAGCACCGGATATATGACGCCATCGTTAAAAGTATCGTGCTCTAGGGTAGTGAAGTGTGGCCTTTGACGAGAAGAACGCAAGAAATGTTGAGGGCAACTGAAATGGATTTTTGGCGGCGACCTGCCGGCATTTCGAGACGGGACCGTGTCCGTAATGAGAGAATTCGCCAAGTGATGAAGGTTGAGAAAGATATCGTGCACGACGTCATGTGCAAAGAATGTCTGAGGAGAGAATTCCCAAACAAGTTTTGGATTGGGTACCACCTGGGAAGAGGCGACGGGGACGTCTCGTAAAGGGTTGGCGGCAGGGCGTTGACGAAGAGATGTTGCGGTGTCAGTTGCCCGATAACCTCTGGGAAGACAGGCATATGTGGCGTTTGGGTGTCGTAGAACGCCAGAGTGCGTTGTAAAGCGACTTTATATATATATATTGACTTTGGATTTGGAATTCACGGCAAAAAATAAGAACGGGTTGTTCTATGCACTTTTTCCCTAAACCCCCATTTTTTGAAGTTATGGGGCATTTTCGGGGCAATTTTCAATTCGATGCTGTAAGCGGCCAAATTATTCAAATTTCAAAATCTAAGTCTCCTGAGAGGAGAGGTCAATACCTTTTTATTGATGTGCCAGATGACCCATGTTGCTCCAAAGTTTTGGGGACCACGGCCCCCCAAAAATTTTGGGGCTTTGGAGGCTCGTGAGTCGAAAATTTAAAATTGCAAGGGTATGTTTTGATTTCAGATATGGATTCTACGCGAAAAGTTACGAAGAATTAATACGGCGCACGGCCTGTTTCCTCCAAATTTTCTTTTTTGCCCCTTATTATCTCCAAAAATACACGGTTTCTTATGGGGAAATGCGGTTCTTCAGTAATTTGGAGGAAACAGGCCGTGCGCCATATCAATAGACCTCATCAGTAGATCTCACTTGTCAGTGAACCCAACTCAAATAATTTCTTAGTGTTTTTTCTTGTTAAACAGTATCATCTAGAGGAAAAAACCCAGATCTACCGTCATACACCGAAAAACATAACTTTTGATCTTTCTACGCCGAAGACCCCGCGAAACCCTGCTTTTGAGGAAGTTTTTATTTTTCTAATGTCACTAATAAACTCAGTATATCAAGAGTAAGCACCAATTCGAATGTGACTATGTGCATTAACGTCACCAAATTCTGAAAAATCTATTTATTTTTCAGAATTTTGGAGCGGCTGCAGCCTCCTGAAAAAGCGTTCTTGAGAAAAGTTTCATAGAAGAAGAAAGTCTTATTTTGACTCAAAGAACACGCTCCTGCACTCAGGTGTTTTAACCTTTGATCACTCTGCACACATGAGGCAATATTGCACGGGATAGTTTGAGAAATCCATCTGAAAAATTCGCAACCCGATAGCGATGCTATCAATTTTTTTTGTAATTTTGAAGGGAAATAATGCAATCCGAGTCGTTTTTCGATGCACTAACGGGAGATGGACACTAGAACCATGATCTTATGTACTCTTTTACAATGAACAAGTTCACATTTTGTGAGCATGTCAATCCCTCTCTTGTCATTTCAAACTGAACTTAGAGCATTCACATTTTTAGCGAGTTAATAGCTGTGCTAGTGTGCTCAGCCACCTGGAAACGAATAAGGACCAAGAATCGTCCATTTCTTGTTGGTGCAAGATTGCATAACTTCCCTTCAAAATTACAAGAGAAAATTGATAACATCGCTGTCATGTTAGCCTTAAGAAAACTATCAAACCTTTTATTGTAGCTTAATGAGACTCTAATTACTTTATCTCTGTTTGGTAGGCGACTTTTTGTAGAGGAAAAAGAGACTTGCTTCCGTAATTTGACGAATAATCATGGCCTCCCTGACCTTCCTAATCGATCACCGATTCATGCTGAGGAATACCTCAGCCCACCCGATCTCTTTACAAGGAATAGCGAAATGCTCTTCAGTACCATACATGTTAATCCTGACTACTTCTAGACAAGGGAAGCTGTAAAAAGTTTGCGTGTGCTCAACGATTCCGCCGAAAGGGCCGTCCGACACATGCAAACATGAAGCCGATCGTTCGCTAAAAAAGAGGATAAATATCAAAATTTGCTTTTAACTTCTCAAACTTGCGAAAAGAAAGTGAACCTAAAAAAGAAAATCAAAAGTCTGTAAATTCTTTGAAGTGTTCGTGATACTTTCATGTCTGTATAAACCCAAATATTTTGGCTTAATGTTTTTTTACATCCGTAGCACATCTATCGTCTACCTGGTACATAATTGACTTTAATGTGCCTCACTTTCCTTATAGGTCGTTTTACTTGTTGAATGAACAAAAAGACCATTTTGGGTTTCCGCGGACTGAAGTCGCGTCGTGGCGTCAGGTAGGCATACGTATGCGCGCTGCAGCAAATATTTTTCAGAGGCTACTCATGCCTTTAAAATACACGAAACGGCGAAACGGACAAGATTGTCGCCCAACGTTCCGTAACTTTTCATTTCCATTTCAGAATGACACCTTAAAATTGCATAAATTTAAACTTTGCACTTAGGCTCTTTTTGTCCCGTGGGAGGAGGGTTAAAATTAAAATTTTTGAATTTTTCGAAAAGTATGTTCATTTTTACAACAGAGAGAAACATTTTTGAGATAGCACTTTTCGGATTTGGAAAAATCCAAAAATAAACCACACCCTAACCACCTCCGGCCTCTCCCCCCCCCCTCCTCCTTTTCTCTAGGACATTAGGCATTTGGCAGGCAATCATTTCCCATTTTGACAAAAAGGGAGAAAAACTTTTACCGATTTCAAAACGTAAAGGCATCAAAATTATCGGAAGCACAGGAAAATTACCACCAGACGGTAAAAGCATCGGCAACCCTCGACGATCAATAACCATTTTAATTGCCAGGTGATTTTTACGAGTTTTCTTCCTTGGTTAACCGACTTACAGACTAGTTGCAGTAACAGCGTTCAAAAAAGATTTTCGTCAGTTCACTATGGGGACTGTCAATTCCGAAATCCCGATACACTCCAATAGGGCCGCTCTAGTCACAAACGGGCGGCTTTATTGAAGCTGCGCGAGCTTCAAATCAAAGTACCTATTGTGGCCTCGTATATCCATCCTATGGGTTATCTGGCTCATAAGACTTATATGAAAAAAAAAACTCATGTTCACCATCTCCGACAATTTCGAAAGCGGTAGGGGTCTTATTATTGTTACTACTTTTTAACGGAAATGTTTCGATAGCTTTCCAAAAACAGGGAGAGCACCGCTACGCTCCACTAATATAAATTCTGAATGAGTAGATATCATCAGCTTTACCTTGACAAGCTCCTTCAGACGTTCTCTGGTGTAGACATTTCCGATCTCCTCGCCCAAGCACCAGTCGAGGATCTTGCTGATAGGGAAGGACAGCGGGAACGTGAGTACCATGACCACCTTCGTGATGCAGATGGTCTTGGCCCCGATGGCCAGCCCGTGTCGCGAACAGACGGCCTGCGGCGAAATCTCGCCAAAGATGACGATAGCCAGCGTTGATGTAATGACAGCGACGAGCCCTGACGTGAGATCGTCCATAAGGATGGTGAACGTGGAGTTGACCATGACGTTGCCCAGGAGGATGGAACAGAGCAAGAAGTTGCCGTGTTCCCGGACCGGGTAGATAGCGCGGGCGTAGCGGCGCTCGGCGTCCGTGCCTGTGTTGCAGATTATTTTTAGGTCCGTCCGGTTCAGGGACATCAGACCCAGGTTGAGCCCCGAGAAGAGGCACGAGAAGGAAAGGCACACCAGGATGATGATAATGGCTAGCCAGAGGGGGATCAACTTCTGATAGGTGCGCAGCGCGATGAACTTCTCCGAGCCGAGGTGCTTCCACACAGAGTTCATCGTTCTGTTGTGCACCGAGAGGTCTTTTGAACAGAAATACAGCGTCAGACCTGCGTCTTCGGGCACTTTGATAGTGATGAGCACTGAGGTCTCTGAGTCCTCCAGTTGCACCTGCGCATATAAACAGAACTCTTAATGATTAATTTCAGCACTGGACAAGCCACTTCGAGGCTCGATTGAACAACAATCAATCAATTTTCGATACATGGATAGATTTCGATATTTATGAGGACTTGGGAATTGCTTCCTCTTTTCAGTTCCGACATGGAAATGTTTGGTCTTCAGGCCAATTTGTACACGCTACCGATAATTAAACATCAAAAGATGCTTACGAGGAAGGGAAAGCAGACAATTTTATGATAAAACACATATAAGGGCACGCGTTACGCAAGAGACGCTTAAGTTAATTTTCACTATTTCCAAAGAGGGTGTCATAACGCCCTCTTGGGAACCACTTTCTTCTTTGGCTTAGGATGGGTCTTTCCCCATTCTCACACGATATTTCTTCAGAAATCTTAGAGCAAGCAGTGCTCCCTTTACCTACATGGACCGTACGCCACTGAAAGTACATTAGAGTACTTTTATAGACAGAGTGTGGCCATTTCAATGCCGGTTTTTCATTGGTCGAGTGAAAACAAGCTGACGATATTCTCACAGCCGTAGATAAACAAATAAGAGGGCTGTTATGAGCAAGCAAGTTTGAGGTTATGCATATCTTACATCCTCCTGTGATAAGGGCGCAAAGGTTGAAAGGTTTTCATGTGTTTTTCATGTGTTATTAGTAGATATGCTGGTTTAATTGATTATGCCGTATAATTGAAAGGACCCCGCACACCTCTTATGGGAAGCTGCACCATGAGTAAACCTTTATTGTTTTTAACCATTCGATTCTCCTCAAGATGCTGATCAAAAGTTAGTGTTGCGCCAACTTTCTACGATGCACCGTTTTCGCAAAAAACAGCCGAGAAGATTCAATTATTCGGCGAAAAAAAGCCAGAAAGATTCCTCATTTTAGCACTCGAGTGCTGTGTGTCAAGGAGATCAGGGAAAATCCCGCACCGACCGGCAGTCTTACCTCGGATTCCGCACGCCATTTTGCTCGACCATCCAAATCAGATTCTTGAGGAGCATAAGAACAGGAAAGTCGGAAAAAAACAGTGAAAGTATCAACCGGACGAGAGCGGGAAGGAGATAGCCCCTGAGTCGGCAGGTACAGATAAGAATACGGACACGGGCTACGTTTTTTCTTTATTTACATCGGGCCTGTTCTCGAGTGCTTTGTTCTTTTTTATTCATTGTCGCTGAATAATTGAATCTTCTCGGCCGTTTTTTGCGAAAACGGTGCATCGTAGAAAATTGGCGCAATAATAACTTTTGATCAGCATCTTGAGGAGAATCGAATGCCATAAAAAAAAAATAATGTTTCTTCATGGTGCAGCTTCCCATAAGAGGTGTTCGTGTGCGGGGTCCTTTTTGTCACATTTTAGCTTCTTATCAATGTTACGGTGAGCCACCATCTTGTTTCTTTATTTACGGCCGTAAGAGCATCATGAAGCCTAAAAACTCGTTGACCAATCAAAATGCGGTACAGTCTTCCTGTAGTAAAACGATGAGAAAGGTCATACTCTGTCAATAAAGGTATTCTCGACAATGACATTTACGTTGAAGGTGCAGCAAAAATGCTTTACAAAGGGGTGTGCGACGTACCGCTTCAATCGCAGTACATTCAAAACTGGAAGCTATATTTCAAACAGGACGTAATTGACACGCTTAATGGTGGGTTTGGTGGGCCTAGCAACCCAGAAGACAAACATATTGGGCAACGATGCTGCAACTGGACTCCCGCGAAGTATCGATGGCGTTTCCGACAAGAGCAGCATTGCATATTTAGAGGCAAGTAGTAACACATACCGTTGGCCTACCGAAAAGGACTCATTTTTACACCCCAAGCGATGAGGCATCAATCATTAATGTTTTCGCTTCTAGGTCACTGTGCGACTAACGGTTGGTCCAAAAGCTTTCTATCCGTAACCTACTTTGTGGCCCGGCCGCACGAATTCAAACGAGTGTAGAGATCAGGGTGCAATTAGTTTCTCTGACTCCGCTTTTCCTTCTTCGCCTTGGTGTGCGTTTCCCTGTCTGCAATTTTGTACTTTTTGCCAGCGGCCTCGCCCCCCTTATATTTGTTTGTGGTTTGTGTTGTTTATCTACTTTTGTTTATGTCGTACCTCCGTTCTTCAGCCCTCGAAATAATGTCAATTACTCGCCCCTGAAACATCCAATCGACGCCCTTAAAAAGGACAATTTTGGTGCGGTTTATGATACCTTTGATCTAGCATGTAGCAAGTGACAGCCATAGCCGCCAAGTCAATGCGAAATTCTACAGGCGTAAACATGTAACAGAATAATTTCAACGGCGACGCTCTTCCATTTTCCTGAATGATACGCTGTGAAAATTTTAGCTCATTCTTGTGCCAAGTAAGGCTGTAAAGATGTATTCAGTAGAATCAAATAAGTTTTGCTCTACCATGTCTCCCAACTTTTTAGCCCTTCAAAATGGAAAAATCTGACCTTTTTTTTCTTTAAATTTGTTCAAAATTTTACGCTTAATCAGGTCCCAACATCGCTTTAGGCAGTTTTTGCCATTTAATATCAGAATTTTGGCCCTAGACAGCTGAAATGTCCTGTACCGTAGCCTGTCTGCGACTCAAGTGCGCAACTTTAACGCTTCATAACCATCATCTTGCATCTAAATACTTCCACTTCTGCTGTAAATTCACAATCAACTTGTACCTAACTTATTATTTTCAGTTATATTCATCCAAATAAGTGAAAATATTGACCGTCTTTGCGTCAAGCAGCCTTGTCTGCGGAATTCGCGTCCTGTACCGTAGCCCCCT
>NW_017547465.1:28467-64374 GCF_001854935.1 Bemisia tabaci | reverse complement strand
TTTTTTTTTTTTTTTTTTTTTTTTTTTTTTTTTTTTTTTTTTTTTTTTTTTTTTTTTTTTTTTTTTTTGAGTTTTGTGGCTTCTATTCCTTTGTATTATTTTGATAAGAATCTACAGCAGGAAAGTTAATAAAATAAGGAACGTTTTTTAAAAAATAAAAAATTTACCGACCTCTCAAGCGCCCTAGGGCGCACGTGTCAAAATTGGTATCTTGACAAAATCAGTGTCGTTTCACTACGGACATCATCCAAATTGCGGTGCTTTAGAAAAATAATTTCCGTTTGGTCGTATCCGTAGCCGGAAAGTTGGCCAGTTGAGTCTGGCCGAAAGAACGGCCAGTTGAGGCGCGGTAAACACCCTCCAACGCGCCTCTTGGACCCTGCAGTGAACTCGAGCCTCTTGCTGCCAACACAGGGTTGCGAATAATTAATCCCAGCTGGAAATTAACCTGACCTGACTCTTCGGACCAAAATTTTGGTCATTTCACCGGATCTCTGAGGCTTTGGCCGTAAACTACCATTTTCAGGGGAAAGGTAAATCTGCTTACCGGGCGCGTCTGTGGGTTCGGCTCCTTTTAGCATTGTCGACCTAATTTCGCCGGCTATTCCTGAAGCTTACATTTTTCTTTCTCATACAGACAACTTGACTTATGTGTCTACACCTCTTGTTTTCGCTTTTTTAACGAAAGGATTAGTCTTCTTGAGGGAAAATATCCAAAACCATCGTTGAAGAGTTGCTTACAACCGTTCAGGACACTGTGTAGCCGGAGCTTTCATGTTTCGATCTCATTCTTGTCTTCAGTCCTCTTTTTGGACTAGAGAGTTGGGATCATGGGTTTTTATTTTTTTTTTTAAAGTTTACGATTACGAACCAAAGGCGCCCTGCTTGAGAGATCGGTAAAAATAATTTTTAATTTTTTGGAGAAAATTTTCCTCATTTTTTACACCTCATAGCACGTTTTGAGACTTGGGGACCTGAAATTTTCTCAAATTTCAAAAATAAGGGACACTGAGGCTGAAATGGGTGAAAATAGGGGGGGGGCGGCCCTCCACACAATTCTGCTCGAACCCTTCCAAAAAAAAAAAACCAAAAGCCAAGATACTAATTAGTCTTGAGGTAAAAGGCATAGGGAATGTAATAAAACTTAACAGTGTTATGTTTTGAATGAACTAAAACCCACAGTAAGATATGATATATGTTTAAAACAAGTCAGCAAAATTTCTGTCATCTGTAATATTTAATTCCATTTAATTTGCCATTGATAATGGCTCAAACATTTTCTCGAGACCTTCCAATTTTCAAAAATTTGCCGCGGAGGCCTCCCAGTTCCCCCTCAGCCCAAATTCTATATCCCCCTGTGCCCCCTCCCACAGAAAATTCCTCGTTCCGCCCATGTAAGGGACACCCTAGGGAGAGGGAGAGATTTGACGAAGTCATTATTATTTTTCCTTCAGATTTTCAGACACTTTTAATCTAATTACAAAGAAAATCCTCTAATAAATTAGAAGAGCAGTACCTATTGACAAAATTTCCAAGATATTAGTGATTTTCTAAAGGAAATTTGGCATCGTCTGAAGGCTCATACGGCGGTTTTCCTTGGCAGTATACTAAGCGGTATTTTCAGGGACGGTCTTCTAAACGGCAATTTGACACCAGTGGCTTTGATTTCGTTAGGTTATTATTTGGCCCACTACACTCATCTGTCTGACCGATTCAGTGCAGTGCAGTTGCTGGACGTCCGCGTCGATATCGCATCGCGCAGATAGCGAAAGACGCGATCTATGCATGGGATTCCTGATTCCCCTGATTGCCGCGCGCCGCGACGACACCTATTTATGTCCCCCACCAGAAACTCTGTCCATTCAAGAGGTGGTGTGCAACCCATTCCACGGGCCGCCGTAGCTGTGTATGCCGGGTTGCGGGAAACCATTCGACGCAGGAACTTCGATCCCGCTTGTACCTACCACCTACGTCTACCCAGTAGGCCTTGTCTCCACGGGACGTTTTCATGGGATTTGTCCCGAGTTCGAATCGCAGGAATGAAACTTCTGGGATTTTTCCCAGTTACCGTCTCCACGGGAAGAGGCTCTTACGGTCCTGCGACTAGTTTGCGCGGGAAGATAACTTAGTTAAAGTCGAGTATTTAACCGGGATTAAAATAATAATTGCACTCAATTGACAATTACACACATCATTTTCACTAAACAAACATGTACGATGGAGTATTCAACAAAATATTGCACAGTTCGTTTACAATTCTTCCTCTCTCAGTGGGTCCTTGGAGTAACAGGACCATACTTGGTACTGGGAAAAATATTGATTAACTCAATATTTCTCCCGACTTCGTAATCGAGATTTTTCCCTGGGAGAAATCTCGTGAAACGGCCCGTGGAGATAAGGCCGTAGAGTAGGCGGGACCAGCAGCGTGTTGGGCTCGTGATTCCCGCTGTCTTCTTGGAGAGCGCGGGTTGAAAGCAATCGGACCGGAGGCAGACCGGTCGGGTTCTACGACGGGGCACTGTTGACCGGCTGCACCTTGCGGTGCCAAATAGTTCTGTGTCCCATGGTTGAGAGCAGGTAGGACTTCATTGGAGCGCCCTCGTAACACGGGTGTTCTCTCGGGGCCCTGGGCGGGAGCCACCTGGAATCCCGTCAAGTTTTGGATTGCCGACCATTGATTGCCGTTTGGATTGTCTCTTCACGACCTGTCCCTCCAGACACGGACCCGCCAGTGCACACGAACTCCTTGGGGGTATTAGTGGACCCACCTGGTTCCGCTGGACCCGAGTTCGTCAATCGAAGGCTCCTTAGAGACATTAATGCCTGAACAGGTGATAAAACTTAACTGGATCCAGCGAAGGAGGCCAGGACGCTGAGAGAGGTAATGTCGTGAGCTGACCATTGCCTCCTAGTACGGATTAGATCTGATGCCACAGATTGCAAAGGGTTACAGATGCTGCGGATTACTAGGAGCGGCGGCGACCCCGTCAAGCCTACAGAGATCTCAAATCCAGAATGGGAGCCGCTACAGTATCTTACACGAACCCGTTCAACTTTTGCGTTATTTTGAGATATTAAAACTTACGGGTAGTGGTTTAAAGTTTTGGCAGACCCATCGCGTGGGGTCTAGCCCTCATAACCAGCCATGCTTGACGGACCTCAGGGTGCCGTCACGAGCCGGACACGAAACTGGTCCCGCCTACTCTACTGGGTAGACGTGGGTTAGTGACCAACAAAGTAGGAATTTCTTTGCAACAGGCCCATTAGAGCCTTTCCTTGTAGACAATATTTTCAAAACTATTATTAATATTGTGATACTCCCCGCTGCCGCGAGAGAGGAGAGGGAGACGGCGCACATGCGCGGTGCCGAGCGGCAATCGGGAGGGGGCCGCTGGTTGCGTTCTCGGGCAACCAGCGCGCGACCGGACTGTGGTCAGACAGTCCGGTAACGACCTCCCGACGAAAAGGACGAAATGATAGTGAATTTTATTGATGCTTTCTTGGTCACTCTGTACTAACTGAATCTCACTTCCCTTTTTGTCGTCCCCATCAATTCTCATAGGCAGCCCTCGCTCAAATCCACAAAGCTACGAACGGCACTGAAAAAAGCCGGTGCGGAGCTCTAGGTTGCTTGTCAGAATGTCTTTAATAGAGCAAGTCACGAGAGACCAGGATTTCTTGTTCTTGAGGAGCAAGTTTTGGAAGTTTTCGATGGTCATAGAGCATCCCAGACTTCTGGAGAGTGGAAGGATTAGGTCTTTTTCCGAGAGCCGCTCTCCTCTGTCTGATGTACAATGCTCTGTGAATCGCACCCTCGAGTCTGCAAGTCGGGACTTCCAGTCCCGTTCGTCTATTTTCTTTTACCACTGCTTTAGGATGCACATTATTTCGTGCTCGTCCGCGACACGTTCTAGGAAATGGCAAAATCTTTCGGTTATCTCAAGTAACCCATAACACCCGACGGGATCGGAAGTGTCTGTTGAGCTGAGTTTAAGATGGTGTGACAACTTGTCAGGAAAAAGGAGTCGGGCAAACTTGTTCAACAGCTCTGCTCGCATTCCTGGAATCTTGTAAGAGAGAGCCTCATAAACCGCGTTCAAGGTGTTCATCCCTCGGATCGATTGCGATTTGAGGGTTGGAGCGTCCATACTTAACAAGTTCTTGTTTTGAAATGATCGATCACACTTCCTCGACACTATTTTTACGTTCCCCGACTCGAATTGATCATTTTCCCCCACTTGCATGAAAGCGTAGTTTTATGTTACTACTGTATTTACTTTGAACTAAATTATGACTACACAGTTTGTCCGAGTGTCACCGAGTCTGGTGATCAACAAATACTACTATATTTACTTTGAGGTAAATTATGACTCTACATAAAAGTTTAATTTATGTTACGACTTTGACTACTACAACTATATTTACATTGATCTAAATTATGACTACACAGTTTGTCCGAGTGAAACCGAGTTTGGTGATTAACAAATACTACTATATTTACTTTGAGGTAAATTATGACTCTATACAGTTTCCTTCCGCTCGGTATGGAAACAATACGTATGTACAGGGTTATCCAGAAGTCTGGGACCCCCCTTATAACTTTTGAACAAAAAATGCTAGAGATTTGAAATTTGGGGAATGTTCCTAGGTCAAAGGGAACTACTTTTTGGCGTACCCAAAATTTTGGGGGGCGCCCCCCCTGAGGGGGGGCGGACCCTAACTTTTTTTTTTCAAATGGGAACCCCTATCTTGTGATACATCATTCGAAAGGGCTTAAAAAAAGAAAACTTTTGGCGCAAACCGATTGTCGATACCTCAATTTTTAACAAAATGGCGGCCAAAAAATGGCGGCTCATTCAAAAGTCTGGGCCTCCGCTCATAACTCATGAACAAAAAATGCTAGGGATTCGAAATTTGGGGAATATTCCTAGGTGAAAGGGAACTACTTTTTGGCGTACCCAAAATTTCGGGGGGCGGCCCCCCTGACGGGGGGCGGACCCTAACCCTTTTTTTTCAAATAGGAACCCCTATCTTGTGATACATCATTCGAAAGGGCTTGAAAAAAGAAAACTTTTGGCGCAAACCGATTGTCGATACCTCAATTTTTAACAAAATGGCGGCCAAAAAATGGCGGAAATGCGTTTTTTGGTTATTTACCGTCGGATTCGCTTGAAACTTGGTTTCCACAGGTTTTCGAGCACGAAAAAAACAACCAAACCACGGGGTGAGTCCTGGGTGGTTGAAATGACAAGTCAGGAAACACGATTTTCAACTGGCTGAGAGCACCGCACAGGAAATCTGACACATTCCGATTTAAACTTATTTTCCCGCCATTTTTCGGCCGCCATCTTGGAAAAGCTCGGGTATTTTGCAAATCCAATATCGTATTTGTTTTTTCGTGCTCGAAAACCTGTGGAAACCAAGTTTCAAGCGAATCCGACGGTAAATAACCAAAAAACGCATTTCCGCCATTTTTTGGCCGCCATTTTATTAAAAATTGAGGTATCGACAATCGGTTTGCGCCAAAAGTTTTCTTTTTTCAAGCCCTTTCGAATGATGTATCACAAGATAGGGGTTCCTATTTGAAAAAAAAGGGTTAGGGTCCGCCCCCCGAAATTTTGGGTACGCCAAAAAGTAGTTCCCTTTCACCTAGGAATATTCCCCAAATTTCGAATCCCTAGCATTTTTTGTTCATGAGTTATGAGCGGAGGCCCAGACTTTTGAATGAGCCGCCATTTTTTGGCCGCCATTTTGTTAAAAATTGAGGTATCGACAATCGGTTTGCGCCAAAAGTTTTCTTTTTTTAAGCCCTTTCGAATGATGTATCACAAGATAGGGATTCCCATTTGAAAAAAAAAAGTTAGGGTCCGCCCCCCCTCAGGGGGGGCGCCCCCCAAAATTTTGGGTACGCCAAAAAGTAGTTCCCTTTGACCTAGGAGCATTCCCCAAATTTCAAATCTCTAGCATTTTTTGTTCAAAAGTTATAAGGGGGGTCCCAGACTTCTGGATAACCCTGTATGTATATGTGTGTGTGTGGGTGAGGGTGTGTGGAGGTGTGTGTGTGTGTGTGTCCGAGCGGAAAGCTCGTCAGTCTCAGTTTTGATGACATTAGAAACCCTCGAGCTTATAATGGTATTCACTTGTCCACTCTGAAATCTTTTAACGAACAGAATCTTACAAACGAGAAAATAGTGTCGATTTTCTATTCTGACGAAATCAGAGAACCTCGAGCTTACAATAGTATTCAGTTGTTCACTCTGAAATCTTTTTAGTGGACAGAATCTTATAAACTTAAAGATAGTGTAGATTTTCTGTTCTGACGAAATCAGAAAACTTCGAGCTTATGATAGTACTCACTTGTTCGCTCTGAAATATTTTCAGTGAACAGAATCTTACAACGTAAAGATAGTGTAAATTTCCTTTTCTTACCGACTCGGAAAACTTAAAGCTGAAAGTAGTATCTTTATCATGGCTGCTCAAGAACAAGCACAACAGATTGTTGAACCTTTCACCAAATGTGATATCTGATGAATTTTATAAACAAGGTAAAAAGCATGAAGACTGTGCGGAACAAATTAAAAAGGAGGAGGGTATCAACGGTGAAACGCATTTTAAAAAGGAGCACAACGCGCTCATCCATTGTGATCTTTGTGATGAGTCTTATATGGAGGGAGAGAATCATGAGCAATCTCCCGAACAAATTGAAAAGAGGACCACCATAAAAGACGACTCATCAAATGCCAATGACAACGACGACGACGAGAATCAGAAATATTGTGACACATGCAAAATTTCATACAAGAAAAGAGAAAAACATGAAGAATCTGCAAGTCATATAAGAAATTTGTTTGAGACGAAAGTACCGATAGTTCAAGTCGAGACTGCTTGTCAAAGTAGGTTGAAAACATTTTTAATCACAAACTTCCAACCGGAGATTCTCATAATTGATGACTACCTACTATCAGCTAAAGACCTCGTGATTGGAAAAATTAAAAAAGAACTCACCGGCGACGCATTGAAGGTTAATATACTAGTTTACGCTGAATATGAGAAAGCTGACGATAAGAACAAGGAAAGAATGCAGTTGAAAAAGTTTAAGACTAAAAACGAAGCTATTTTCGCGTCAACAGATCACGACGAGTATTATGAAAAGTTCAGGGCCAAGATTAATAAAGAGTCATTCGATTTTCACATGAACGGATCCGGGTGGGTGCTGAAGAAGATACAGGGTATGGAGCTACGTGTCAACCACCATTACGCTTTACATGGAGGAGCGTACGTTAAGGTGCCATTTTCGACGAATCATGTTGTTTACGTAAATAACGGTGAATTAAACGATTGATGAAGTTCCTCCCAAGAGATGCGAAGGATAAACAGCGCCTGGAAAAATATTTAGATCTGTTCAATCGTTACGATTTCTCAGACGATCGAATCCCCACGAGTATAGATGACATTGTCAAATTTGAGAAAAGGAACAACGTATCGGTTTCGGTGTTTGGGCTCCGTAAGAGTTTGGTGTCCAACAAGAAAAAGTATACAGTTTACCCAATTAAAGTTGCCGACCCGGAAAGAGAGGACCACACCGACCTACTATGTCTCTCAACCCCCGTACCATTATTGTTGGATCAGTAACTTTGAACAACTTGTACGTAATCAGTTGACAAAATGTAAACGTCAAGTGTTCATCTGCAAGAAATGCTTCACGCACAAGTACTCGATGGAGCAATTGAGTCAACATAAAATTCTTTGCTCTTCAGTTAGCAAAGACGCATTCCTAGCTACATCTCCAGACAAGCAATACCTCAAATTCGAAAATCACCGTAAGGAAATAAAACATGAATACGTAATTTATGCAGACTTTGAAGTTTACTTAGAACAAATTCATGGTGACTCGGAGTATCCAGCGTCTGCGTAAAGGCGACACATCTCAAATTCTTACGCTTACCTCCTCGTTACGGGATATATATATATATAATCACTCTGTTGGGAAGAATCAGTTGGAGTTACAATGACAAAGGGGGTAAAATAATAATGTCACATGAAGATCGGGCCACGCATGAAGCGGAAAATAGGTGTGGACATTGCGAGGTGCATATCTCACAGCCAGGTATCGTAAAGGTAAGGGATCATGACCATCAAAAGAGAGCAGGAGGGAAAACAAGGTCCAATTATCGAAAAGCCTTATGTTCAAATTGCAATCTTATTTTCCGACATGAAAAATGTGTTAGAGTCGTCCTGCACAATGGTAGTACGTATGATTTCCATGAGGTAGTGCTGGCTCTGAACAAGTATCCTCATCGCGTCGAAATAATACCACACACGGAGGAAAATTACATCAGCATGAAGGTCCATCTGGGTAACAGGTTTTCGATCAATTTCATCGACTCGTTCCGCTTCCTCTCAGCGTCGTTGGATAAACTGGTTCAGATGATCCCGCGCAAATCTTTCGTTCGCACGAGGAAGCTTACTCGCACAGACACTGAGTTCGATATGGTTTGTCGGAAAGCTCCGTTCCCGTACGATTACGTTGACAATCCGGTCAAGTTGAACGAGGCGCGTCCACCACCGCGAGAGGCTTTCTTCAACACCCTGACTCAAACGCACATCTCCAAAGAGGAATACCAACGGTTTCTCCAAGTTTGGAAAAATTTCAATTTCCGTAATCTCGGCGAGTATTCAGATTTCTACTTGCGACTCGACGAGTGCCTCCTCAGCGATGTGTTCGACGAGTTCCGACTCTTCGGGATGAAAAACTATAGTTTGGACTGTGCCAACTACTTAACGCTACCCGGTTTCGCTTTCGACGCTTTCTTAAAAATAACTAAAGCGAAAATCCAACTTTTCAAAATGGATATGGTATTCATGATTATGAGCTCGATCCGAGGCGGGATAACACAGGTGGTAAAACGGCACGCTCTCGCAAACAATCCTTTGATACCAGATCAGTTTGATCCTAAAATACCACTGGCCTACATCCAATACTTAGATGTGACGGCATTGTACGCCCATACCATGAGCAAGCATCTACCCTACGAATAACTACACCTGGGTCCCGGAAGGAGAAGAGTTGGTAACTCTGGCGAAAACTATTATTAACCATCCCGACGACGCTCCTTCCGGGTTCATACTCGATGTAGATATTGAATATCCAGGACACCTTCACGACCTGCACAAGGACCATCCGTATTTGTGCAAGAACGAAATTCCACCATCGGGAGCGGGGAAATCAACGAAACTATTGACGACTCTAGCTAATAAATACAACTATGTAATAAATTATGTTATGCTTAAAGAAGCGCTTGGTCAAGGATTAAAACTCCTGCGCGTCAACCGGGCCATCAAATTCCGTCAGGCTCCTTTCTTGGCACCCTTCATCGAGCTGAACACCCGGTTGAGACGGGAGGCTACGAATCCGTTCCACCAAACGCTCCTGAAACTATGCACCAACGCTTGCTACGGAAAATTTATCGAGAACCCGTTGAAGCGAAAGAATATTAAATTGGGTACAAACAGTAAACAGATATTGAAAGCCATCTCACGGGTCGATTTCATCGATCGTACGATTTTTGACGAAGGGTTGGTAGCAATCCATTTACGGAGAACAGAGGTCGTCATAAACAGACCCATGATAGTTGGTTTTTCAATCTTAGATCTGAGTAAAGTGCACATGTATCAATTCCACTATAATCACATGCTTAAGAAGTACAATCCCGACCAAGTTCAACTTCTCTATATGGATACGGACTCGTTCATTTACGAGTTGACTACACCGAACGTCTACGATGATATGATGTAAGACCTACACATGTACGACACTTTCGACTTCCCAGAAGGACATCAATGTCGAAGCATGCAGAACCGAAAAGTGATGGTAACGTTCAAAGACGAAACGGCGGGTCGACCCATTGCCGAGTTCGTCGCGCTGCGAGTGAAAATATACGCCTACCGATTCGCCGACGGTGAAACTGAAAAACGAGCAAAAAGTGTATCAACGGGAGCGTTAGGAACGCTAAACGTCGACAACTTTCTGAGCGTATTGCAGGATCCTGAATCGAGGATGAGCGATTCGATGCGAAGGATCGGGGGGCGCAAACATCAACTCTACTCGTTCGAAACGAGGAAAACAACTCTGTCCGGACTCGATGACAAACGTTGCATTCTAGAGGACGGCGTGAACACTGTTCCTTGGGGTTACCGTGACAACAACGATCGTTGCATGGTGGTTGAAAGTTGCGGAGCCGGGACCGAGTTGAGAAAAATCCTCGCGGTTTAACGACCTCGTATAAATAGTGTCAATAATTCTGCTGGAGAACAATCGGTTAGGAAACCTAGAATTTGAAAAAATAGTAAAAGTAACTAACGGAACGAGAAGACGATGGCTTGTCTCGATGCACAAGGTTTTTGGAGCCGAGGAAAATTCATCGTCAAAGAGTTTGGTCTTGTCGATGTGGACTGTACTATAACTGAACTCTATTTATTCAAACCTCCGTTCCCGAGCAGTAAGTTGGACGCCAAAGACGTTATGACAAACAAGTGGTTAAAACACAATCATCATCACTTGGAATGGGAAAGCGGGTTTCTCGAGTGCGATGAATTCACTTCAAAAATGAATCACATCGGGAACCGCTACGATGTACTGTATGTTAAAGTTGAACAAAAACGAGATTATATCAATCGTTGCGTGCCGGAAAAATGTATCGTTGTAAATTTGGACGCTTAAGATTGCCCGTCCTTGCGATTATTGGCTCGTTGGTCGACAGCACATACGTGTCCTTTAGTGCATCCATTCTGCGCTATGTCGAACGCATTCCGATTGTGTATGTGGTTGTCGGATTCCTCTTATTGGGAATATTTCAAAACTGAAATCATGCAGGAGCAGCAGAAAATTATAGTGGCAGACGAACAAAGGAATCACCCCGATAATAATATAGGAGTGGAGAATAAGTCAGATTGAACGAACCGAAATATAGCAGACGAAAAGTGAAATCATCCGTGCTTAATATAGCAGAGCAATTGTTTCACTCGAAATATAGCAGACGAAAAGTGGAATCATCAGAACCTTGATATACAGCAGATAGAATTGACGACAGCCACCATCATGGACGTTTTCAACAATTCAATCTTGAGTGTCAACGCTAAAGAGCTGACTGTAAACGCTCGCTACAAGATGAACAAACTCATCAAAATACCATCCAAGTACGGGATAACCGTTGCAGCTGAAATCGTCCTCGAGAATCATCATCGTCTCCTCTTCCTACCTTCGCACATTGCGGACCGTTTGACGGACGATGCAATTCAGGATATCAACGCTGGATCCTTCGATCGCATCTACGAAGGCCCGATCGGAAGGACACACAAATTCGCACTCGTTCCAAACATTGCAGCTTGATTTATATTGTTCGTCATGTTTGTATTCCTTTCTAAATGATGTAATGCTTGAAAAAAAAATAACATGTTTGTAAAAAAAAATGAAAAAATAAACACGTTATTTTTTTTTTAATTTTTGCTTCAGATCAATCCAATTGCCTCACGGTTCCGTGCAGGAGTTCGTACGAATACTTCACAGGTGTGATCAGGATCACCTGGGCTGTAGTGTTGGCCGGGAAATTCTCATTTACCACAACGGTCAAAGTGATATCCACCGGAGCTGTTTTTAAATCTTCACCTTGAACGCATTTGATGACAAAAATCGCGCGATCTTTGAAATGTTCATACAACATAGCTGGCTCGCAGAGTTTCTCACCTTTCCAGCAGTCTCTCATACTCTCGATAATCCATACTTGGGAAATCGTAGATCGTATCAACTTGAGGAAACCGACGCTCACCGATTTGAACGCTGATCGAGCGCACATTTACATGGTCGAAAAGAGAGAAATCCTTCAGGTGATTATCCCGTCGATCCGTTTGAAATACCAACACCACGAATTTGGGCTTGTGCCTGCTGGTTGTTCTTACGCTCCATTTGAACGTCTTGGTCGGAAAAATCCCCGGGATGTCGTGCGATTCCCAATTCATGTAACCGAAACTCATATTATCGTTCTTCTTCATCTTGAGCAAGATTTGTTTTTCCAGTTCCAATGTGAATTTAACGATAGGAATCTCCCAATAGATTTCGATAATTTTAAATTTGATGGTGTAACCGTCCGCGGTCGCCGCGTCGGTGATATATTATGCGTTCTTATCCGTACCACTACGCACTAGGATTAACTCTTGCGAGCATCTGACCAGAACGTCTTTGAAATGTACTGCGAATCCGCCGAGTGAAGACAACGGAACGACAGCGCACTGAGTTTGATCCGCCGCGCCGTTGTGACATCCCATTCGGTCCATGAATGAGTGATGACAAAAAACCCGGCAGATGCGAGTCCCACGGTTTCCCCTTTAATATACAGGGTTGTTCAAAAGTCACGCACCATTGGCCATAACTTTAGTTCTAATTATGATATCGATTTGCGGTATAAGACGTTTTTCTCATATCGAGGGGGAAACATTTTTAGGTACTTTCCAGTTTTTTATCCCCTCGGGGGGAGGGGGCCGGGGAGCAACTCGAAAATTTCAAATGGCCACCACCCTCATGGCCAGTGGTGCGTGACTTTTGAATAACCCTGTATGTGAGATAATTTTTCACGGTCGATGTCACTCCGACAGATTGCATGCTATCGACTTCCATCCCGTTCACTTTGTACTGCATTCGGTCGAATATGTGCAGGGGATAATTGTTAGCCCATTTGACTTTAGGTTTCGTAGCATCTGCGGCGGCTCCAGGATTTTTCTCGAGTTTCACTTCTAAACGCATGAAGCTCCTCGAATCTTGAGGCACGGTGATCAGACCGTGGGTATCGGGGGTGAACCGGATCGAATTGTTGTTTCCACGCCGTTCGTCGACCGGACCGAAACGGATGTATTCGTATTCGATGATCTCTTGTCGCCAAGCTTCCATCTCGTTCTAATTGTGGATTTTTCACCACGAATCCGAGTTGTGTTAGAGCCTTCTTGGAATATTCGGTGAAAGTTTTCCTCTGCTTCTGCTGTTGTTGACAACTAGTCCGTGGCTTATCAATACTATTATATGCAAGTGAATATACGAACGTATCGTCGTCGTCGTTCTGGATCCTTCGTTTACCCATAAGTTAGCGGTCTCACGTGCAGTCGCACTGTCACTTCTTCACCACCGAAATTGATCGCTCTTCCTTGTTGGTCTACTATATTGACAAGCAAACGATGGATATCATCACCCAAGACGGGGTGGTAATGAATCGTCGACGGTTGCTCTACCATTTTGAATCCTGGTTCGATATCGGGAGCAAACGCATAAATGTGATGTCCGCGCACCCCGTTCACGTATCCACCGTCGGCGATGCTGCATTCGATGCATATCATGTTTACAGGTGAGATGTTGACGCGATAGTCAGCTTCGTGCCAATCGTCCGGTGCCAAGATACGCTTACCGAATCCGAGCACCTTACGTAAAGTGCCGGGTCTGCGGAGATCGATCCAGTACTTGGATTTGATGCTTACTTTGGGCGTACCGTTGTTCGCTTTGAGTTTGATAGCTTCCGCTCCGCCAAGTTCTTCCTGCAAGTATTCTTGTATACCCTTGATGACGTAGGCTACGATCGGGAACGAAATTCCCGAGTAATTCTCATCGCGGCCCTCGGAGTAGAAAAGCAGTCTGTTCGTTATGTCAATGTTTGGGATGGAATAATAAGTTACAAAACCCGTCAGACCGATCTCGCAAGGTCCGAACAACTCGAGAGGTCTAGGCAGTGCAAACTCGAGTACGTTGCTCTTCCCCGTCAACATGAACGTGCGACATCTTTTATGTGTTTCCATATTCGGTTTCGAATACTATATATTCCTGGTTTGTATGAGCCATTCTAAACATTGTTTCCCGCAGACGCTCGAGTTGAAATTTTGTTCGCTATCATCATTGTATCGTATTGTCGTCGTCGTTGAGCTACTGCGTAAGCGTAAAATGTATCGCGTAATTTCAACGGGTGGTGGTAGATCACCGAAGCTGACGTAGTACAATGCATTACTGCTCTCTGAAATCCGGTACGCTGTCCAATGTGTATCGGGCCCATCGCTTCGGTCCAGATTCACGATACCACACTCGGGACGTTTGGGTTTCTTGGTCGCCAATTCAAAGATCATGAACACACCGCGAAAATTTGGGATTCGTAATTGTTCTGTCGCAGCGATCCTCAACTCAACGTCCGTCATCGCTCGGCACGGTAGCTCGCGGATCGATTTAAATTCTTACGGTAAGGTCTCAAGTACAGTCTGTAACCATTACGGTACGGTCGCAAGTACAATCCTTCACCGAGGTGTACATTCTTCTTCAAAGATCCGTCGATGACCGTCTCGATCATTTTCGCTACCGGTGTGATTGTTCGCGCGGCCAGACCGATACTCGTCAGGAGATTCTTGACACCGGCACCCGTCTTCGGGATAGCCAAGATTCGCTCCGCCCGTTTCTTCTTCTTCTTCGTTTTCGACGCTCCGGCATCCGTCTTTGGGAGAGCCAAGATTCTCTCGATTGACCGCTCCGCCGGTTTCGTCTTCTTCAACGCTCTCCTCCTCTTCTTCTTCTTCTTCTTCTTCTTGGGTTTCGGTTTTTTCGCTGCTACCGTCTTGTTTAGTCCCATTCCGAGTTTGCCTTTGAGTTTCATAACGTTCGTTACGACGTATGCTGCCGCTCTTTCACCCAACGATGAATCGGACGCTTTCACACGTTCCCAAGCTGTGTCCGCAAGTATGAGATCGGCTTTGTTCCTCTCGGTGGTGTCTTTGGTCTTACTGTAAGCGATGTCGTGGGACTTGCAAGCTTCGTCGAGCGGATTTATACCCGGATCTCCGCGTTTCAATCGTTCTGCGAGGCGAGTGCCCAGTCCGCAGTACCATTAGTCTAGAGTACCTGTATAGGGAGAGTAGCGACAGATCTGAAACTCCGAAAGTCCATCAGGCCTTCACCGATGCCTCCGCGAATAAAGTTAGGGCCCAAAAGGGCAGCCAACCTATGAATTTCGAATGTCCAGAGCGATTTACAAATACAATTGTTACGAACCGTCGTTTAGAAAGCATGTATTTGGTTTACTTTTTGCATAAATTTACTTATTTTTGCGAAAGAACGCTCATTTATGTACATTCTTAGCCATCTTGGTTAGAATTGAAATCTGTAGGCTGGCAGTGAAATTTTGTGTTAGAAGTTGCTCAGAAGGGTGGCTGCACTTTTGGGCCCTAAGCCCTCCATGAACCGATCTGTCGCTACTCTCCCTATACAGGTACTCTACTGTAGTCACCCGGCAAGTGTAGTTCGAACGGTAGTGATTTTATCAACGAGTTTAACAGTCCACGTCCTCGATTGGTGTTGCTGCAAATTGATAATCTTCTCGGTGACATACTCTGACGAAAATGTCCATACTATTATACGGAGAAGTAGACAATGACTGTCCGATAAAATAGGGAACAAATACGATGCGACTCGTCAAGCAAAGAAAGTCACTGCGAGTTCCAAACCTCGACAAACGGAAGAAGCAAAATGAAAACCGACGACAACGACGACGACACAGTGAACTGTTACCGGACAGTATCCGTTGCATCGTTTGCGGACCGTCCAACTGCGGTAAAACAAACGTGATGGTTTGCTTGCTACAACATCCGAACGGATTGAAGTTCCGCAACGTGTACTTGTACTCCAATACACCGTTCTAACCCAAGTACGAAGAACTGCGTCGGATATTCGACGGAATCGACGGTCTCGGATACAACGTCTATTCGAAATTGTTCCACCAAACGATGCTGCATCGGACTCGGTCTTCATTTTCGATGATGTCGCTTGTGACAAACAAAATGCGATGCGGGATTATTTCAGTATGGGAAGGCACAGCTCGGTCGACGGTTTCTACTTGTGTCGAACGTATTCTCGCATAGCGAAACAACTGATTCGTGATAACGCTAACCTGCTCGTAGTTTTCAAACAGGATAATACAAACTTGCGACACATCTACGACGATCACGTCAGCACAGATTTCACGTTCGAAGATTTTAGACATATCTGCTCGGTGTGCTGGCACGACAAGTACGGGTTTTTAGTCATCGATAAAGATAGTAATAAGAACGAGAGAAGGTACCGGAAAGGTTCCGATACTTATATTGAACAAGATGGATAACTTATCGTTGTCGATAATCGCTCAGAAATACGGTAGTATCGATAAAATCCGTCAAGATATAAAACGGAAGTTAAGAGCCATTCGCACCGGAGAGGCGGACGCTCAGGTGACGTTGAAAAACATTTTCAAACCGTTGACAGATCCGCTCGCAGCGTTGCAGAAAACTGTGTCGTCAACTCCCGGACTTGTCGCTGCTCCTCGGGAAAAGAAAACAAAGATCTAACCTTCAAAATAGGAAACGAAAGATAAAACAACGTTCCTCGATAGTTTATTTGCTTCGTACGGATCACCAAAAAATATGAACAATAGCTATGTTTATGCGAGCCTCTAAACTTAACTTCAATCGAAACCTGAGTTTGAAACCAAGGTTCAAATCACGGCATAAACGATACGAAACTAACGAAATGTAGGTTTCCGAAATTTGTGTTAGAAACCTTGTTTTACACTAAAGACTAGGTTATCGCACTCCGCATAAACGAACCGGAGGTTGAAATTAGTTGAAATTCGACTTCAAATGCGATTTTCAGGTGCGCGATCGGCAATATGGCGGATTTATTATTATAACGTTCGTAAACAAGTGGTGCTTATCCAACGATTTAGCTTTAATTTTGCCATTATTCAACATTTTTTACAATCATAATTACACTATAATTGTTGCTTAAGCACTTTTTCGTGATTCCTTCAGTTATATGTGGCTTATTTATCCTTATTCAGCTGAACGTAGGACGTTATTTTCTAGTGAAGGTGTTTAGTGTCAGATGGAATCCAGGCTTATTACTGCTTTTTCAGATTATTCTTGTAACTCTAATCAACATTTTATGACTACAGAAGCAAAGCAAGCAAAGAGCTTTACAGGCTACAATTGAGTATTCGCCTTACCTACCAGTTCATCATCTGCGGAGAACTTTTTTACTGTATCCACACGATTTGCCTAGGATTTCAAGATAAGGCACCCTGCTTCCCTTTAAGTAGTGCACCGAATTTTTTCATTTCAATCTACCGATTAAATCTAAAATCTGATCCAATCAGAGCTGTGTAGCTCTTGAATTTGTGTGTTATCCATTTATCTATTTCCTGGTTGTCCTACTGGAAGTGTGAGACCAGCCACAACTGTGACCTGCTGACTTATTTCTTTGATCCAATCTCTTGTAAATGATGACTCAAATTCTGAGGTCATCATTTATTGAAACTAGTTCAAAGTTATTGCTCCAAAGTATCGTCACTCTTCTCATATTGATGCAGAAGGAAGGAGATTCTTCGGTGAGTGCTCTGTGATCCAAGATTTTCAATTTGAGATAAGAATAAGGTTTATATTGAGGCGTGTAACAATTTTTGGTCGTTGAACCACTTGTCATAATTGAGCTTTTGCGTTAGAGATGCATCATCTGTGGAAAGTGGCTCTGCCTGTGCAAAAATATCTTTTGACAGCAGTGAATGTTAGTAAATGCGCTTTACAGATAGACTGAGAGCTCCAGAATCCAATCTACCTGAATAATTAAATTCAGAAGGATTTTTGAATTGAGTTCATATCGAATCTCAGTGGGAGAATAATATACAGTCCAAGCGAAAGAATATCAATGGTAAGGTTGGGTTTGTGTCTTAGGTTAGTGGTATGCATTGGCAGGTTCTGAAATCTTGTTTGTCAGTTGCTCTTTACATGAGTCACCTTTGAAAATCAAGTTTAAGAAAAACACACATAGGTAGGCAAACAGTGGTAGATAGCTTGCCTATTTTCTTCCTGTCTTACTCATGGACTCGGAGAGCAGTCGGAAAGAGGGGTGAGAAACAGGATTTCAGCGCGTGTCTCTGGGAATGTGGAAATTCAAAATTTGTGAAGCGTCACCAGTTTGTTGAGATTGTCACCGTCCGTTGCCTCAAGAGGATTTAGACGCTTCTGCTTCAGCGATACATTGTTGACCTATCAATATCCGCTTATTTTGATCATATTTTGAAGGAGCGATTCACATAAGTATTCCCGATTAGTTATTTGTTTCACTACAATAATGGCAGACATACAATCTTTACGACACCATGGAGTGAAGGTGCGGTGCTTTACTGGATTAGCACTCCTACACTTTCAATGCCTATATCTACCTATTGTAAGATCATTAGAAGCTCAATAAACATCATGATGAATTTCTGCGCCTGCCACAATTATTTTTAACATCACTAAAATTTCCTATGGCACCTTTCCTTACTCAGAATATAAGCTCGAGCATGATTTGAAGGGTTGTTGAGATTACTTAGGTATTCATTAAATTTTTAAATATGAACGTAAAATGATTAAAAATCCACTGTCATTTTTCCAACTGTTGTTCAGAAAGTCAGTAAAGGCTTTTCTAGTGAAGATGAAGCCTCCGCTTATATATTGCGGAAAAATTGTGAAACATACACGGGATAAAAGAGTAATAATAATTTTATTGAATCAATTCATAGTGGAAAATTAAGTATAGCTTGTGAAAATGGCGCCAACGCATGAAATTCAAGTTCAATCGAAAATATGCGCATAAACAGCGCCAGAATCGGAAAGTTTGATTTCCCGCGAAAGTCGGGTTACAGCGCCCGCATAAACCCGACGGCGAAAACTTGCATTACAAACTCGGGTTTCGTGAAACCTCGGTCTCGAGCCTCGCATAAACGTAGCTATGGATGATGATGACTCAAAGGAGGAGGAGGATGCTGATGATGATGAAGACGATGAATCGTTCCAAGATGCGACGGATAAAGAACAAACAATGGGTCACACTGAAGACGACGATTCTCGAGGCACGACCACTGCCCCGAACGTACAGTTCAACTTGAACGAATTGGAAAAACATCCGAAAGAGTCCGATACCGCGTTTGGTGTGCGGAAAGCAATCAACGGAACTTTCTTATCGGAAACCGAACCATTAGTTTCGATTCGGACGGACGACTAATCTTGTACGGTGGCGACAACGATGACGAAGAGGTGTTCGAACCGACACCCGGGTTCTTGGAGCTCATTTTTAAGAAACATCCGCGTAAATACACAGCAGATGATCGCGCTAAATTTCAACGAGTAGTTACGCTCATCAATTCACATCGTTGGGATAATCATCCACACGGTAGACCCAAGTCGAACCGCAGTCGTAAATACCGCGATCTCATCAAACCTTTGTTCGCTACATCAGCTCCGAGATCAACGAGGAAGTCATCGCTTAAAAAATTGAAGAAAGGCTCCGGTATCAAAATTCATCGTGCGAAACGGGAACTCGTCTATTGGGACGATCCGAACGAGTTAGTCCAACGTCTCGTTTTACTTGTAGCTTCGAAACAAGCTGGTCACACCGATCACGATCGTGAAATTCTGAGTATTGTCGAGGAGCTTCGCGAAGCCGATTACATCCACTAAATATAGGTTCCGCACGAAAAAAAAATGAGTCACACCGACCGGTTTGGAAGATCCAAAGGGACTTACGTTCGCAACACGAAGCAAGGTCCCAAAGGTGACGGTTTCTTACTGGATCCCGACGGGCTTATCTCGTATCTAACAAACGGATCCGACAACTGCAAGATCCCGAAGAGGATACCGACGCTGTGAACAAACAATGGACAGACTCGAGGTGGACGGAAGTTATGAATTCGACACAGCTTTGTTTGGAGAAAATGGAGGAATACTAAAGTATCATGCAACGACTCGAGACGAAATTATCACGACTGGAAAATGGATCAATCAATTAGAGGTTGTGAATCCAGCGAAAGGTAAATAGTGTTGCGATGAGTCACACCGACGGTTTTGGCCGATCGAAATTCTGCCGCGGTCCAAAAGGTGACGGAATCTCACTGGATTCCGACGGAAATTATATCATATGAACAAACGGATTCGTCAAATGCAAGATCCCGAAAGCGATGAAGATGCGGTGAACAAACAATGGTCCGAACGGAAGTGGAAGGAAGCCATGAAATTAGGTCAACACTGTCTGGAGCGTATCCACCAACTTCAGCAATCTTACAATCGTCTGGCTAAAATAGTAGCATCAAATCAGCATTTGAATCGAGAGAGCAGACGACGACGACGTCGACGGTGATTATCATGTCGGCAAAAAAACGTGGGATCGTCGAGGAGCTACATAAACGTGCACGACGAAACTATCCGCGTCGTAAAGTACGGATTCTCGGATTGTTCGAATTAGGGCAAGCCGATCTCGTCAAGATGCAAACGTACGCCTCGGTCAACAAAGGATACAGATATCTCCTCACCGTCATCGACGCGTGCTCGGAAAAGGCGTAGGCCGAACAGCTCAAATCGAAAACGGCCACGGATGTCACTTATGCCATACAACGAGTTCTCAAAGCAGCCGAAAAGTCACCAAAACATTTACAAGTTGATATGGCCTCGGAATTCTACAACTCCAAATGTCAAGCATTAATGAAGCGTCACAAGATCAATATGTGCAGCTCGTAATCGACAACCAAAGCCTCTATTGTAGAGCGATTCAACCGAGCGCTCAAAACGAAGATGTGGAAAGAATTCAGCGCGCAAGGATCGTACAAGTGGGTAGATCTATTACCGAAACTCATCCGTAAATATAACGGGAGCGTTCATCGCACCATCGAGATGAAACCAATTGATGTCACCGAAAAAGATGTACCGATGATCCTGCAAAAGCTTCGTGGGCCGCCGCTGAGTAAAACCGAAAAGAGACGTCTGGCCAGACGAAAACTGAAAGTCGGTGATCACGTTCGAATCTCGAGACTCAAAGCCATGTTCGAGAAAGGATACACACCGAATTGAAGCACGGAAATTTTCAAGATTGTCAGCGTCAATCCGACCATTCCGGTCAAGTGCGATCTGAAAGACGCGCATCAAAGGAAAACTCTACCGCGAAGAGCTCCAACCCACCAACTATAAGGATACGTTCCTGGTGGAGAAAATTCTGCGTCGCAAGAAAAACCAGGCCTTTGTCAAAGGGTTGGGTCTGGACGCGAGTCACAACAGTTGGATCGGTAGTAAGGATTTCGTGTAAATAGTATGAATTCTTTTCTCAGTATCGGAAGGAAGAAATCATGATCGATAAAATAATTCTCATCACTTTCATCATCGTAACCGTTGTTGGAGTGAATTCCACAACGGTGGAGGAAAACTCATCCGAAGCAAACATCACAATGTGCCCGGTCTATCCGGAAATCAAATGCGCACCCTCTACCTTGACGGACGTTCTTCTATTCATCTTGAGCTTACTGGCGCTTATTTGGTCCGCTCCGTACCTGTACTCCAAGTACCTATTATCCGACTGCAAGTTCCGTTTCACCAGGATGTCCCGTAAAAATAACAATCGGAAAGTCGATGGCATAAGTGTTGATTTAAAGTTCGGAGAAGGAGAAGGGATCGATGTATGTGGTTGACAACCCTAACGTTTTTTAAACGCGTACGTTCCTCAAACGCGTACGTTTTCGGAACGCGGACGTTTTCTAAACGCGTACGTTTCTGAACCCTACTCTCCATGTAACCCGGTCTCCCGACATATAATTTGAATAATGCGCGGTTTGGTCCTTCTGGTCCCAGGGCACGTAGATTGGTCTCTCTCTACGGGCTGTCGGCCAGTGGGGAGAGGGCAATTAGCATTGCCTGGGAAGTGGGGGGCCCGGCCGGCATTCAGTCTTTTGCCGTCTCCTAGAGATACGTGATGTAAGTTTTCATCATCTTTTTAAAAAGGTGGGGCTTCGGCCCCATCTAGTGTTTTTTAGATTATAATTTGTCTTTAGTCATGTGCTTCAAGGTCCTTGCTCCGCTATTTGAACCTTAAACCGACTCGTGTTCATACTTACCTACAATTTTCCTTCATCTATCTCATCTGTGGCTTACGGGCCCAGGCGTCAGATATGGCGCCCAACGCGGGGCACGAGTTGTAGTGAATTACTGGCCTTTTTCGCGGAACACCTTGATCGTGCGAAAGGATGCAATCCTTATGTGTTTTATTTATTTGTGTATCACAACCTGATACCAGCACTATCATCAATTCATCAGTGCTTCGCTGAACTTTCCAACCTTGACGCATGCTTCACAGTGCATTGTTCAATGTTCGCCACTTGCAGACTTGTCTTTGTCAGCCATTTTAATTTTAGCGTCCGGCCCACTTACAAACTAGAGGCTTCAAAGAGACTCATCGATTGCCCCGACTTAAACCGCTGGCCAATGAGAGGGCCAGGAAAGGCATCGATGAACCTCTTTGAAGCCTCTAGTTTGTAAGTGGGCCGGACGCTTTTCGGCCGATGCTATCGATGCTGATGTTATGCATCATTCAAGTCACAAACCGACGAGGTTATGTTGAGGTTTTGAGCTGTTCTCACCAACAACACTCAAATGAAGTTAATTCCTGTCTGATGTCCTGGTTATTCCATCTTGGAGGGGTAAGCGGACGCCCTAGTCGTATTCACGACCGTCCTGCTTGGCTGGAGCGCCCTAGTCGTATTCACGACCGCCCAGTCTGGAGGAGTCACCGTTTGGACTTTGGAGTTTTGCCAAGCTGCATTGTCTGTGGGAGCGGACAAGTGATGTTCGTGCTGGTGTTGGACAACTGATGCAATACACCTCATAGCCTTCTACATCTAATCGTCTTTGATCTTCTTCATTCCAGCGTGTTCCAGTTTGTGACATTTCCTGCGCTTGAGCTTCGTTCCGGGATCATCTGTCGGTAGCTGTGTTGGTATTGCACCATTGTTGCTGTATTTTTAATATTATCTTTTAGGTTTTCTTCTGTGTGTTATTTTGTCCACCCTGTTAAATTTTACAATGAGTGGTCCAGAAGGGTATCAAACTAGAAACAGGGCGGAAAGACGAAATGTCAACCCCCAGTGGAGGGGTCGTAGACGCCATAGGGGTCAGTCGTTGGATGTCGCGGCTGTTGGGGGCCATGATATGGAAAGTGTCGTTCAACACCCTCTAGAGCCAGTAGTGCATATCCAGCAAGGGCGTGATATGCCTACACCACCTCACCCTGGCCAAGTGCCTATACCTAACTTTGTGTTAATGAACCATGAAAATTAAAGAGAGCCAAGAAATGAGTGGAGAGAACCCAGAAATGAGAGGAGAGATTTGTGGCATCATGTTGATGTGGGTATTGATTCGGTATCCAGGCATGACCTCAACCAGCGGTGCGTCTCACCGACTCCCTCAAGGTGTTCGTCAAGGAGTGACCGTTCTGGATCGAGGCGTTCAAGTGTTGCATCTAGTGCTACAAGCCAGACTCTTCACCATATTCTAGATAAGTTAGATAACTTGCAGGTTGATGTAAGCAGAAGATTAGATTCTTTGGAAAAACAGGCCGGGAAAACATCTCGCAAACCTGTGAAACCTTTTTTGAATAAAGTAAAGCGCTCGAGCAGTCAACAAACTGGGGGGTCTAACAGTGATTCAAGCCAAAATGGTTCTTCGATTAAGATTGTAAAACATGTCAATTCAATTAGATTTAACGATTTGCCACGCTTTAATGGGAACTTGGATAAGTGTCATCCTAAAGATTTTGTCCATATAGTAACAGTGTATTTTAACGCTAAAAATGCTGATGACGCCACCAAAGTTATGGAGGTTGGCATGCTGTTAGAAGGTGAAGCAAAAATTTGGTTTCAGTCTACTGATTTTCGTCTCTTTGAGGATTTTGTTGACAGGTTCTTGAAGTACTACTGGGGCCGCGGTGACCAGAGTAATATTTCTGGATCCTTGTACGCTAACAAATTTAATCTTGTTGTAGACAAGTATGCTACTTATTTTCTGAAATACGTCAGAGACACGAAACACCTTGATGAACCAATTCCCATTCCTGCTTTGATTTCCGCAGTATTGGCACATTTTCCTCGTGATGAACAAGAACAATTTATCGATGATCATAAGTTGACAATTGAGCACGTTCAGCGGAAGCTGCAACGCATTGATCAAATCCGTAAACAGGGAATTACCAAAGCGTTATCTCCAGCCGACAGTGCTACCAGCAACAGTAGTACTTTCAAGAACAAGTTCGGTCCCAGGTCACCGAATCAGCAAAGGGTCAGTGTTATCCAAACTGACACCAGTGGTACATCTGATTCTAACTTTATGCCTGAGGCTGAGGCTCAATTAGAAACCGATTCTTTAAACTAGACTTGAGCTGCCCGGAACCTGAGGATGTATCAGAGCTGTTACCCCAGGAATCTGTGGAATCTGCGGCAGCTCAACTTAGCAACAGCTCTCAGCCAAACCACCACTGGTTATCGCCGTTCAATTTATCAGGAGTTTCTAGCTATTGTTTCTTTAAAGTCAATATAACGTCAACCTCACAGAATAACATAACGTCAACCTCACAGAATAATATAACGTCAACCTCACAGAATAATATAACGTCAACCTCACAGAATAATATAACTCAATGCTGGCTTGTCATAATCCCTAAGTCAATGACAAAAGATGTCCATAATATCACAACACCAACTTACTCAATTGAATTAAAACTCCTATTTGAATGTATACTTATTGACTTTGTTCAACTTTTTCAATATTGCTTAAAAATTGAGCTGACCATTTATGATAGTTCCTTGATCCTCTGCCACAGTCTTGATGTCCTACAATATTTCAATGTATCATTTAATTCTCCAGAAATTGATAAGAAGCTTGTTAGAGCAGTAGCAGACGTGATTCGAGATATCTCGCAGAAAATTCCGGTAGTGTTTTGCGACTTCTTTCATTACCAAAAAGGTGATACTTTCAATACTTGTCTCAGGGAAATAAGTACTTTATTCCACAATCACTTTAAGTAATACGAAAAATTCAAATATCTCTGTTGTTAACACGAATGATAATTCTTTAATTAGGAAGGCCTTCGTCACAGCCAGGTCGCCTTTTTCAATTGTTCAATCCATCCTTATCAGTTGTATGGACTCCCTGATTTCAAATAATATCAATCTGCATGTGAACGCTATTAACCTTGATCCTGAAATCCCATATAATACCATAAACCTCACGGACAATGATTTTCTCCTTGAGGAGGATGAAAAACAACCTGAGAACACAAGACATAAATCTCCTTTTGTTTCTGTCACAATAGCCGGCCACTCCTTTGAAGCGATGGTTGATTCTGGGAGTGAAGTCACATTGATGAGTCAGGATTATTATGAACATGTGTGTGACAGCACTAAGCGTAAGTTTCCCACATTGCCAACAACGGGTCTATTCCTACGCGGCGTCACAGGAGTCAAATCTAAAGCTGTAAATTCCCAAATTTATGTTGTCCTAAAATTTGAGAATGTAGAATTTCCTAAGGCTGTGCTTATTGTACCAAACGTTAATGTAAGCTTCATTATCGGAATAGATTTCCTAATCCACTATAATGCAATCATCGACTGCAATCATCAATGTTTATCCTTGCTCAAGGGTCGCCTGAAGGTCCCTTGGTTAAGCTGCAAGTCGACACATCCACAGGTATCATCCCTAAGTGCCTCGGATAAAAAACCTATATTGTACCTATTTGCTGATAGTCATGGCCGAGACATGCACAAACGACTTTCGGAGAGACTGCCAGAAGTTGAGGTTAAAGTTTCATTTGCACCAGACGCTACATTCCAGTCGGTTGTCAAAATCTTGTCTGATATAGCCCCTGGTCTTACAAGGGGAGTCTACGAAGTGACATCCTGGGATTGGGTTCATTTTGCTTGTACATGAAGAAGAGACAAATCTAAGGTTGACGTATTTTTTTTTAGCCGCCACCTCCCAACCGTTCTCGAGATATCGATTTTTAAAGTTACGATTTTTGCACGTTTCCGCGCGGAGTTCCGGCGAGTCAACTGAGCGCCGGCAAGCTGCACGAAGCGCGTTTCCTATCAGCGCTGCAGACCGGCCCTCCTTATCAACTGGTCCGTGGCCGAGTGGTAGAGTGTTAGCCTATCGCTTCATAGATCGCGGGTTCGAATCCCGCTTAGAGCCGTAGCTTATAGGGTACGCCGCATTGCGTTTTTACAAGTTTTCTTTATTTTTATCACACACCAAGGGGTCCGCCCCCTGGCCGCTACGCGGCCCAATCCCCGGGGCGAAAAGGCGCGCTTCGCGGCGAGCGAAATCATCGAAATCGACCGTTGACGGTTACTGGGTAAATAATTTTAATTGAATGATAAAATGATGTTTCAAATAAAAATTTCCCACCACACTATATTCTTAATGACTTTTTCCTTACTCTGAATTTGCAACCGTCAACGGTCGATTTCGATGATTTCGCTCGCCGCGAAGCGCGCCTTTTCGCCCCGGGGATTGGGCCGCGTAGCGGCCAGGGGGCGGACCCCTTGGTGTGTGATAAAAATAAAGAAAACTTGTAAAAACGCAATGCGGCGTACCCTATAAGCTACGGCTCAAAGCGGGATTCGAACCCGCGATCTATGAAGCGATAGGCGAACACTCTACCACTCGGCCACGGACCAGTTGATAAGGAGGGCCGGTCTGCAGCGCTGATAGGAAACGCGCTTCGTGCAGCTTGCCGGCGCTCAGTTGACTCGCCGGAACTCCGCGCGGAAACGTGCAAAAATCGTAACTTTAAAAATCGATATCTCGAGAACGGTTGGGAGGTGGCGGCTAAAAAAAAATACGTCAACCTTAGATTTGTCTCTTCTTCATGTACAAGCAAAATGAACCCAATCCCAGGATGTCACTTCGTAGACTCCCCTTGTTAGACCATCTGACTTTGTATTTGTAATCGCAGGCACTAACAATTTAAATGTAGATAAAACAAAGAATGTACTTAAGTTGGAGTTTGATTTTTCCGTTTTCGAAAGAATTAAGTCTAAAATATTCCTTTTTGAGCTGTTCCTTAGATTTGATAAACCGGAACTGAACGAGCTAGTTCCAGCTCTTAATCTTTATTTTACAAAATCTTTGAAGAAAACACCTTTTAATCTGATATCCACCAAAGATCATCTTGATAGGAAACATTTTACCGCTCAGGAATTACATTTGAACGATACGGGAAAATATAAGCTTAGTGAGATAATTGCCCAAAATGTCTCAGCATGTCTCGGACCTATAAGTGTTAAATCCAATTGTACTTTTAGTTTATTTTGCTCTGAAGTAGACCTGTCAGAGAAGCATTCATGCTTTGAATTTGATTATGATAAGGGTGATTTTATGTGCTACTCAGCCTCAGCATCTGCTGAAAGGCTAACCGATGAACAAATTGCTGAGAAACTTCAGTCATGTGGCGCCTCAGAGTTTGAGAAGCAACAAATGGCCATAATGCTCGCTGAAATGCGTGATGCTTTTTCTACAGTTCCTGGTAAAATTAAAGGTTACATGGCTAAATTTAGAAAAAAGGACAATGAAATTTTCACAAATCGATCCTATCCTGTTCGAGAAGCTAAACGAGCTAAAGTTAGAGAAGAACTGCAAAGAATGTTAGATATGGGCATAATTGAACAGAGTTTCAGTCCTTATAGCAATCCCATAGTACCAGTAGAGAAAAAGGATGGAAGTGTTCGCATATGTCTTGACGCCAGAGCTCTTAATAGCAAGCTCATATCTGATGCAGAAGCTCCAGAGTCTGTTGATTCTTTATTATTCCGATTTCCAAAACCAATGTATATAAGTACGCTAGATTTAGTTTCTTCTTTCTGGCAAGTAGAACTACACCCTGATTCAGGAGTCACTTAATAAATCACTTAAATTGGCAATTTGTGATAAAACCTTAGCCAAAAAAGCAGAACAAAGGAAACGAAAACATGACAGTAGTCATCACTTACACGTTTTTAAGATAGGAGACAAAGTTTTAATCAAGACCCATTATTTGTCTAATGCCCTTAAAGGCCAAATTCATAAATTCTTCAGATTATATGAAGGCCCGTTTGAAATTGGCAAAGAAATAGGCAAGGATGCCTTCCGCGTTGTCGACGCGAAAACTAAAGAAATTAAGGGTGTTTACAACACAGCCAATTTGCGCCCATTTATTGAACATCTCCAATGAAAAATGTCATATCTTGGTTTCTTGGATCTCCATATTGATAATGCACCCGGCTTTCCTCCGGGGAATCGGGGGTCAACCCCTTCTTTCCCGTCAGAACTTATGTATTTCTCTGCTGTCTTATCAGTATTTTAATTTTTTTTAAACATTTTCTTCGTACGTTTATTTCTTTTTTGAAGGATTGTATTTCTTTTGCACAATGTGGCAAGCCAGCAATTCTAAGCAGCCCTAAACATGTAATCATTCTTATTTTGTATCTTTCTTGTCTCCACCAAGGCCGTTCCAAATTTAATTTTTCCAATAATAATTCTGTCTAGGTAGATTCACCTTTTGGGCACTACTGAATTAACTAACTAGAATTTCCGTATTTTGTTCAACTCTCACCTGAATCCAAACATTAACTGCTGGTTGGTAAGAGGCAACCAAATTTTGTTGAACACCCTAGTGTGCCAGTATACTGGATGGTATTACGGCACTAGAGGTATCCCTTTTTGTTCACTTTTTTTTTAATCCCGGCGTTCCAGGGCCGATGAAGTTACCCTGGCGCCCCTTGAAAATGCTTCCCCCCCCCCAACTCTGTACAGGACTGATGGGAGGACCGGAAACTGTCAGAGTATTCCTTCAGTAATAGCCAGCTGTAAGAAGACCCTACGAGATGCGATCAGACTGGGTCACTCGTAGCTTTATTTATCCTTTCTTTAACAAATCCCTCCCTTTATTGTCGAGCTTTATTTTTGTAATTTTTATTCTTGAAGACGCCCCTCCCTTGGTTATGGCTCCGAAAGGCTGATCATGGTGCCAAACCTATGGCTAAAATATTTTTGTCTGTCCAAATTTTTTTTAAATACAACCTTGCAGGTCCGGTAGTAATACTGTATGATTCAGTCCAGTTGTGTCCAAGTTGTATACAATATGGGTTGGCTACAATTTTAGTGGCAACTTGATTAAATTGTAAAACTTTCATTTGGGTTTCGCGAGCCAAAGTGAAGTTGGTCTCTGCACCTGCGAACATTGAGGGCTGTTCACAGTATAGGTTCCCTGTCCCCCTGGATTCTCAGCCCTTAGAAAATCTTGTTTATAATTCAGCTAGTGAATAATTGCTACGGTGTACTTAAAAGCGGCTTGCTACACACATGGTAATGTTTACCAGTTTCTTGTATTTTGTAACTTAAAAATGTTTACCAGTTTTTTGTATTTTGTAACTTAAAAGTGCTTACCACTTTCTTGTATTTTGTGACTTGAAAGTGCTTACCAATTTTTGTATTTTGAACTTATATTTTTATAACTGATGTTATCCTGTTTCTTAGCTCCAAATATTTTTTGATTTTTTTTTTTTTGTAACTAATATTTAAAAAATAAATGGTAAGGGTTTTGGAGCACAATTTAAATTAACGTAAATTAACCTTTTTCGCCTTAACTAGTATCTTTCCTCCTGGGGGAACCAGCCCTCCAGCCTATCTAAATCTCTGTAGATACCCTGGAGAGCTGGGGGGTATCTGTAACCCGGTCTCCCGACATATAATTTGAATAATGCGCGGTTTGGTTCTTCTGGTTCCAGGGCACGTTGATTGGTCTCTCTCTACGGGCTGTCGGCCAGTGGGGAGAGGGCAATTGGCATTGCCTGGGGAGTGGGGGGCCCGGCCGCCATTCAGTCTTTTGCCGTCTCCTAGAGATACGTGATGTAAGTTTTCATCATCTTTTTAAAAAGGTGGGGCTTCGGCCCCATCTAGTGTTTCTTAGATTATAATTTGTCTTTAGTCATGTGCTTCAAGGTCCTTGCTCCGCTATTTGAACCTTAAACCGACTCGTGTTCAAATTTACCTACTCTTTTCCTTCATCTATCTCATCTGTGGCTTACGGGCCCCGGCTTCATCCAGTCTCCGATACCAGACCCATACTGGAGGATATGGTCTATCGATGATACAGACCCTTTTCTCCAGTCTCCGATACTAGACCCATACTGAAGGATATGGTTTATCAATGCCGCCGAAAATTTTACAAGTCCGAAATCTCGAAAACAAAAAGTCATATCAAAATTCGGCCCGTATAGTTTTCCGATCTTCGATAGTGTAAAAGAATCGCATCGGTCCGCGGCGGATCGGAGGAGGGTAATTTTCCGAAATTTTTTTAATTTCCCGAATCAGACCCTACTCTCCAGTCTCCGATACCAGACCCATACTGGAGGAGACGGTCTATCGAAGTCGAAAATTTTTACAAGTCCGCAAATCCGAATTTTTTGCACATCCTGACAACATTGTATCAAAAAATGAACTAATTTCTTGCACCATCTGGCAACACTGTAAATTCGATGTGGCAAATTTTCACCGATAAATAAATCTTGTATTTATGTGCACCGTCCGGCAAAGCTGTTGCATAACCGCCATCTTGAAGAATACACCATTGCATAACCCGCAGATTGAAAGGGCCACATTACACCAATGCATAACCCGCATATTGAAGAGGCAACATACAATACTCCTTTTTTACAGCGTTGCCATATTGAACAATAATCACCATACAGAACTGTAATTTAATTCGTATTTTTCTGCACAATTTGGCTAAAAACTTTTGTTCTAAAGTCCTCATTTTCACCCTACTGAGGAAGAACCCCTATTTCGAGTCACTTTGCCATCGAGGCAGTAGCAAATATTCAACGAAATAACATACTGCTCAACGCATGCGTTTACTATGCCAATTCTTCATCCTTCTCCTTATGTTTGGTGAGGAAGCGAAGAGGTCAAAGGTAATATTCTGTTATTTTTAAACTACTAAAACTGCAAAATAGCGTTTTTCTGCATAATAGTGGAGTTAACATGATGTTACGCCGATATCTGATTGGGGAGGGGGGAGAAGTGGGCGTTGGGGGAAGGATGTCAACAAGGGTGAAATCTGTAATTTTATTACTTATAAACTAGATTCAATGTCTTAAAGCAAAATTAAACGTTACGGAAACCATATAACGGCCCTCATAAGGAAGAACTGCGATCCAGCGTTGCAGCCGATTTCGGCCGTGCGAGCTTCAAGCGCTCCTAACTTCTGTTGAAACAATCACTAGTTCAAAAAATTCTAGTAGCAATTTTTGTCTGCTTTAATTTTTGTGGTGACCATATTTGCCGAAACCCCGCTAAGAAAAAAGATATTTGAGAAAATCGCAAAAAATTGCGATTTTTTTTCAAATTCGCCGCCATTTTCAGCGCGCTCTGGCGGATGGTATGCTCATGTTAGCAAAACTTTCATCCATGTTTCTACACCGAAATTTTACGTCCTTTCATTTTGCAAAAACTAATTTTGCCGTCCGACGCACAGGGAACGAGTTAATAACGATTTTTGGACAAAAAATGAGATTTGGCAACGTTTTTTCAAGATGGCGGCTTTAGCGGCAAAAATCGAAGATAGCAAAGTTCAGATTCGGATTCAGCGCTAAAAAACACAAGAGGTAACATATGGCAGAAAGTTTTTCGCAAAATTTGCAAGGTAGGGCCCTTTTTTGGTCTCGATTGACTGGACTACCTGGTTTGAAGATAAGCGGTGCCATTGGCAGAATTTACACGGTCCACGTTAACAACTTTGAATGCTTTTATCTACGCATGGCTCTTCAAAACAATGAAAATGGAAAAAAGCTTTTTGTGAAAGTTACTGATGGTGGAGATAAATGCGTAAGTCATACATACCGCAATAATCAATAGTACGAAAAAAAAAAAAATTAAACGCTGTGGTAAACACTAAGTAAGTTTTTTGCAATTTACCAAAAACTTACGACTAGTTTCAAACTATTTAGAAAATCAAAGATTAAACAACCAGTCAGAGCATTAAAACAGAACTTTTGTTTTTTAAAATTAATCCGGCAGTTTTAAACCAAACACCAGGATCACATCTTACATAAATAACGGTAGAGATGTAGCCCGGGGGAGGGGGCGGAGGGGGGAGGGGGTCTTCTGGACTCCCCGATGACCTGAACATTTTATCAGAAAGATTTTCGGAAATATTTTAATATTGCACCACCTACCCCATGAGAAATTTTTGACCTTGGACAAGTCCCCCCAAGAAACATTCCTGCCTAAACCACTGAATAACGACTATTAACTTTTATAGATTAAAATGCCGGAGTGGAAAAAGAAACTTTCTGAAGTCAACAAAGTAACCAACAACACAGAATTTGAAGTACTTAAAAGCAATAAAAAATCAAACAAGAATTCAAAAATTATTGAAAGAATGTTTCTCCGTTGGTTGACTTTTACGTTAATATAGAAATTGACAGATTACGCTATGTCTCCATGAATAAAACTACTTAATTTACGAGAAGAAAAATTGTCAAAGGCGAAATTTTTTTTTTTTTTTTTAAAAAAAAAAAAAAATTAATCTTATCGAAAAACAGCCTTTTCACACTGAAGTAAAACCTAATGTAGGTACGTCATGCAAGATCCTTTAGTCAATGAATAGTCATATTTTTCAGTCGAACTGTGTTTTTGATTTGAACTCACCCCACAAAGTTCTATGTCCCCGTTTCAAATATAAAAAATTGTTACCAAACTTTTTGACACAATTCTTGGAAAGAAAAAATTCTAATTATTTTTATCCCGATATACACAAAAATACCTTTCAATTGAGCCCAATATAGTATGTTTAGTGGAATAAGGAAAAATTTGACTTAAATTTGAAAAAAAAGGTCTATAATCACCGGCACTGAGGTAGAATCAGATAGAGCCCTGGCGCTCAAAATGTCAGTTGATTAATGGCAATTGAAAAAAAAAACACAAATAAAATAAAACGGCGCTCGGTGCCGTTTTATTTGCGCTTTTTAGTTTGAGTGTCCAGCCTCACTTGTTCTGTCTCTTTAAGCGACCCCGTGAGGGATTTAAAAATAAAATATATGTAGTCATGGAACTTTTCGCGATAAAAACGATGGTAACGTTAAAAAAAATCAAAAATCAAAAAAGCCCCGAAAAAGCCCGTCAAAGTTCCATCAAATTCAAGTTGAAAATAAACGATTTTCATTGGCTGCAGTACAGCTGGTCAAACTACGCGGGAGTCTCTCCTTGCCGCCATTACCCACATCTTGACCATCTTGACATCAAAGTGAATTGATCGACAACCCTGTGAATCGATCGACAAACCCGTGAGTCGGTCTAGAAACCCGTGAGTCGATCGACAAACCCGTGGATGGATCTAAAAAAGCCGTGAGTGGATCGACAAACCCGTGAATCAATCGAATTTTGTCGACGGAATCTGTGTAGATTGATTCACGTCGATCGATTCACGTTTTCATTTTTCGATCGATTCATGTCGATCGAATCCATACCCTCCAAGCGCGCCCAGAACGACTAGTAGAACTATAATTTTAATGTACTTCTGTACGAAATAAGAAAATGACATTTTTCATGAAGTCAAGTGATAAATCAAACCAAGAAAAAAAATACATTTAGTTTGATACGGTAATCCCATTCGGCGTGGGGATTTCTTGAAAAGAGCATTAGAAAAATGTTTCAACCTCGGCCAATCGCTGAAATATTGTCCGATTTACATCCGGTTTGGACGTAGTGGCTTCTTCTTTTGCGTAGAATCGATTTCTGAGATGAAAAAATGGGGTTGCCATTTGAAAATTTCAATTTATGGGAGGAGCACCCCCGCTCCGCGCCCCTCCCGCGGTCCTGGAAAATTTAAAATATGTCAAAAGGTGTCCCCCACGATATAAACGAACTCGTCTTTTAACGTTTTTAGAAATTCTAACCCGTTCCCCAGATATTCCAGGTGGCTCCTTTTTCGTGAGACACCCTGTTTAGATACTCTAGATCTACCCACAACCCTAGTTAATGTTAGAAAAAGAAGAAACCTCTCCAATTCAAAGTCATCACTACTTCCTGAATCCTGAAGGTCTCATCGGGATCCTGTATCAATATTTTCTCTATGAACGTGTACTAGCGTAACGTGGTCTACATCGCACTGCGGGTTAGCAAAGCTGCATTCATAGGGGCTGGCAGGGTCGCGGAGATGGGCACCTCACTCACTCACTCACTCATCCCCCCCCCCCAAGGTCAGGGTGGCGGAGGTTGGATCGATAGATATAATGGAGCGAAGCGGGGCTCGTTCGTAACCAAGTTCATTCCAATTTTAAATAGTTCTTCATTGTCAACTAACTGGAAATATATCGATCTGCATTCAGTAGAGGAACCGAGTCACCACTCGGGTTTGAACAAATTAAAAAAAGTTGTTCGGCAAATTGTCATTCTGAGAGAATTGGGTTTTCGAAGCGGCTCTTTAAAGACGGCCCAAAACCAAGTCCGCAAAGAGCGGGGATTAAAGAGGAAAAAATTACATGAGGGGGGGGGGCTAAGGAGGGAAAGGAAAAATGTTGATAAATAAATATTTTAAGAGTAAGTTAAATTTTAATTTTAGTTAATCATCTAAGGGCGGAGGAAGCAATGATTAAGATGCTGCAAAGATGCTGACAAGTTGACTTTCTGTGCCTTTTTGAAATCTTTGAACCACCCAGGGGTGCAGAAAGTTCTTGGCTTTCCCCAATTTATGATTTGCCTTCCCAAAAATTTGCTATTTTGCTACAATTGTGCCTCTACACAATACAACGAGCTTAACAGCTTCCTTCTCCAAAAGTAGCGCGCTTAGAAGTTTCGTTCCTCAAAAACAAAGCGCTTGAAAGACTACCAGAAAATAAAACAACTTGCTTGATAATTTCCTTTCCCGAACGCTTGAAAGACAACTAGCACGAAATAATGCGCTCCCCTGTTTGTTCCCCGAAAAAAGGGGGGAGGGGGACAAATCTTTCCAAATTTTTCCAGCCTTCCCCAATTCGCACGCAAGCGGCCACGCAATCATGATCACGTGATGGAGAACATTTTGCACCCTTGGCGCACCTGAAAGCTGTGCTTTCATTACCTAATCCATATTATCCACCTTTTAACTATCATCCCTCTCCACATTTTAGAGGTAGGTATACTATGGCACATGAGGTTAAGGGTAAAACAGAAATACCTGCCGCACTTTAAATTTTCAAGGAAAACTCTCGGAAGAAGATTCTCATCTGCAAACACGTACTGGCGTGGATGTCAATCTTGGATAGGGAACGTGGAGATAGAACGAAGAAAAAGACTGATTTTAGCCGATCCCGGGGAGCAAATGAATCGAGCGTTTACGGCAGGCCAATAGCGCTTTCTTTTGTTAGAGCGTCGCACAGCGATCACGGCTAATTACACACACTTTCTTCTGCTCGGGGTAGTGGGACAAAAAGCGGTGCAACCCTGAATATGCGGCCACTGACAAGCTACCTAGCACCTCGAGTCGCATGTCATGCCACTTTTCGCGCATCGTCTTGAATGTTGAATTCATGCAGCTGTCTTTTCACGGTCTGAAGGCTAGGAGTAAACAAAGGTCCTGAAAATCTCATGAGCCCTACAGATTCCACGCTTCTGGTGGGGCATGGGGCCCACGAGCTTTGAGCCCTTGCATGCTTTTTGACAACCATAAATACAGAAGTATCATACATATGTATACTTAATCGTTCTAATCCCGGTTCTGATGACACTTATTTCTTGACGTCGCTTAGAGGCTTACGACTGTACTTCATACTATAATCCTTACATTTAAGGGTTATACAGGGTGTTTCAGACCACCCGTACCAGGCCTTTTTCTCGGTTGGTTTAGGTCGTACGAAGTCGGAGACCGCGGGGTTGAATAGGGAATCGACCCCAAGGAATCCGAATTTTGTGGTCCCGAAACCCCCCCACCCCCCCTTGGGGGGTAAAGGGGGGGTCACGATGCTAAAAGTCACGGTTCCCGACCGAATTGCGGAT
>NW_017547465.1:0-17879 GCF_001854935.1 Bemisia tabaci | reverse complement strand
AAAATTTACGAAAGGGGGACCTTGTAAAATGCCCCAAAAGTGGGTCAAATTTTAAAATTTAATTAATTTCATACATATATTCTGAAAGCTCTCATTTTTCTGGAAATTTTGACACCAAGATCATCTTTTTACGACAAACCGTTGAGAAGTTATGCTACTTTAAAGGTTTTGACTTTGACCCCCCATCCCCCCCTTTTCCCTGGGGGTTAGGCAAAAAATATGACCAGTTTTGAGTGTCTGGGAAGACCCTCTCTCATCCCTGAGAAAATCGTACGATTCCGTGTTTAGGCCGATTTGGCCGTTTTGTTGTAGGATCCTTTCCTGGTAAACTAATGAATATTTTCCTTCCCATTTATCAGGGAATTTGTTTAGTATTTTGATCTAAAGTTCCTGGAAATTTCATAGAAAAATATTCATAATCAACCTCAAAAATACACATTTTATCAAAGGAAATTTGACATCTCTCGAATATTCATACAGCGTTCTTCCTTTGCACGGCAGTATAGTGGATCGGACCAAAGTTCCTTCATTTCTCTTCAAAAGCTAAGGGCGATGGAATAAAAAATGTTGAATTTTGTTTGATCCTCAGATTTTCAGCTTCAATTTGGTACTTTAATTTGACAATAGAAACCAACGGGTTGGAGAGAAAATAAAATCTTTCGGAAAAGAGTGCCTCAATGCCTCTGTAGCAGCACATGTTTGCCTCTTACATATACTGCACAAGAATTCCTTTCTCCAAAAAATAAATCACTCCAGTTGCCTTCCAAAAATCAAAGAAAAATAAAATAATTCGTACAATCTAATATTTGTTCAACATATTCTTGACCCAAAAGTGTGTTTTTTAAAAAAAATTAACACTCCGTTCGTTGACCGTTGATGGATAAACAAGCGCTGCAGAGGCAGGTCTTTCCACAAAATCAGACTTTTTGCGGGTCGGTTCAAAGGAAATGCCGAATCAAACCGATAGGCCAAATTGAAAATAAATTTATGAAAGCTAAAAAAATTTGTCGCCCTCATTTCTTCCCTCCGAAGAAAAAATTGGGAGACTGTAGTACACTAAAAAGAGGACAAGTGTCAACAATGAGTAGTCTCAGTAATTTTGAGTTTTCGTGCGAATTTCTCGACGATTTTCTAAGGTTTGAGCTGATTTTCAAGCTGTGAGTTGACCAAATACGTACTTATCGATTTAATTAATTCTTTTTAGTTTGAAAGCGATAAAATTGGATGAACCTCACAGATTAATTTTAGCAATTCGCTAATATTTAAAGCTTCAGGAAGTATTACCGGCGTCGTAGAAACTTACATAGTTTGACTCTCCTGGTGGTATAGTTTTCAGGAAAAATAATATTTTCGACGTGAGACATACTTGTGGAAGAATTTTTAAAATATTTCTAGGACTTCCCAAAAAACAAAATATCGAGCTCATATACTCTTGGAATCCTGCTTGTAGCAATCCTCGATGGATGCGGAAAAATGCCGATCATTGTGGGTGCTTTGAGAACAGTTGTTTCTAACAAGTGCACACTTATGAGGCTTCACAGGAGTTTGTTTTACGTAGGTTTATTTTTTGGCATACTTGTCCAGTTCCCACCCTTGTCGCTGAGGGAATGACTTAAGTTTATTACTTTAAATCGGGGCTCTAGGGTGAATAACACAAATAAAAATGTAAACCCGTCAAATCCGTCTTATGAGATCAAAAATGTGCGACCTATACACATTTAAACTTCATTAAAAATTCTGAAACTTAGACCTGGGCCTAGGACGATTTTAAATCAAACGTATTTACGAAACGCAAATATTTTGATTTTTTGGAACACCTTATATGGCAGATTAATTTTTTCAAAATATATCCTACATTGTTCGTTTTTCATGGTCGAATGAAATCTCTTTTGCTTAAAAATTGATTTTAAAAAAGGGGAAAACAACCTTAAATACAACGGAAGAGCGAATAATTTCGATTTGATTCTAAAAAGAGCTACTTTTGTAAACGTAACAGAATTTAATAATCTCATTTGCAAACAACGTCTATTGGGACGGTTTTCTTTGAGGAACGAAAATAAAAACTGTCTAAAAAATCAATTTTTCCTCGATACTTTATACTTTTAACTTCTTCAGAGTTCATTTGTATCAAAGTTACATTTAGAGATCGATGCAGCCGATTCCAATGATTCTTTCACTATCAGCAGATACTGAGTACCTATTTCCAGATGAGCCTGCGGCCGTCAAATTTTCGATTATAATCTAGATTTTTGTCGCTGTAAAACAAAACGGCCCTTGGAGGTTGATCTGCAGCCTGGGTATTTTTAATGGATCGATGGACAATTAATGAAATTAACGAAAATCATACGTTCAAACGCAATGCTACATTTGAGATTACTTTTATCGTAATATTTTGAAAAATCTCGACTTTTCGCGAATACACCATTGCATTTATTCGATGTGGATCCCGTTTGCTCTTCCACTGTCTTTTCCGCCCTCCCCCTCCCGCTATGAATTCTTGTTGATCGCCTTAAAAATATTCCCAAATTTTCACATTTCCCCCAATAAAATGTTTGTTTCTGAGAAAAATAATGAATATTTTTCTTGGAATTTTCAGATAGCTTAAATTTAAACGCATTATTTTTTTTGTTTAAGTACGAAAAAGAAGATTCATAGATTTTCCCAAAACTAAATACTAAAACATAGGAAACTTTGCTATGTCTGAGGGCTCATCCGGCTTTCTTCCTTTTCACGGCAATTTGATCCATTTTCAACGTTGAATCAATAGCTGAAATCTATATATTTAATGTCCTAAGGCTTTTTTTTGTCCTCCTTCACTTTGGACAGTTTGTTCTAATTCGATCTCGGAAATTACTAGACCGATTTTCCTCGGATTTGTTTTAAATGAAAGCTCTTAGGCTGTAGACGTGCAGGCATCCCTTGGTTTTTCGATTTGCGCGACCTATGTTGCAAAATTTAGCTCGATTTGATAACGACAAAGGACCCCGCACACCTCTTATGGGAAGCTGCACCACGAAGAATTGCCTTCTGACTTATGTATTTCGATTCTCTTCAAGATGCTGATCAAAAGTTATAATTGCGCCAACTTTCTACGATGCACCGTTTTCGCAAAAAAACCTATGAGAAGATTCAGTTATGACTATGAATAAAAAAGAACAAAGCATTTGAGAACAGGCCCGATGTGAATAGGTGCGTTGTTAAATTACTTTTGCTGCCCAACAAAAATGGCCGAATCTCAGCAGGATTGACGTCATCTCAACGACGACGTCAGCTCAACAGACGGGAGAAGATCGAGGTGTCGTTGTTAAATTCCCGTCGGATTCTGCGGATTTGGAGGTTAAGTTTTATTGAAATTTAATATTTTTAACATTTAAAAATCTTATTAACACCCACATTATTACGAAATTGACGCAATAAACGATTATAAGCAATTGCAAGTCAGTCTGGTGACGAACATGTGGCGAAGAAGTGCGAAAAAATGGCGGTTATGGATGTAAACAATAACATAACAATTTTTTTTTTTTTTTTTTTTTTGGTATTTTAACAACAATCTACAATATATGTATTCAGTTGACTTTGGATAGGACGCCTCACAATATGATCACTGGCATATTAAAACGGGTGGGGAGGAACTTAGCATTCTAAATTCTCCAGCAGATAGCGCTAGCGGTGGTTCACGAATGAAAAGCCATGACGGCGAGCGGTATGAAGCTAATGCTAATCTTAAACAGCTGATCAACAAAACACAATTATGGGACAATGGAACAGGTAATGTAGGATAGGTATGTAGTTTCATCAGGAATGGTGCGTTGTTAAATTACTTTTGCTGCCCAACAAAAATGGCCAAATCTCAGGAGGATTGACGTCATCTCAACGACGACGTCAGCTCAACAGACGGAAGAAAATCGAGGTGTCGTTGGAAAATTCCCGTTGGATTCTGCGGATTTGGAGGTTAAGTTTTATTGAAATTTAATATTTTTAACATTTAAAAATCTTATTAACACCCACATTATTACGAAATTGACGCAATAAACGATAATAAGCAATTGCAAGTCAGTCTGGTGCCGAACATGTGGAGAAGAAGTGCGAAAAAATGGCGGTTATGGATGTAAACAATAACATTACAACAATCCAGCAAACTCGGCAGCGGTCCACAGCAGCCAAAAACCTCGCTGAGCTGTTGGGCAATTTGCTGAGCAGCCATCTTGGAAAACGGGTAAATCCACCAGAATTTACCAACGCTTTCGTTGAGCTCAACGCTCAGCGGGTAATTTTCGTTGGGCAGTTGTGGACTTTAACAACGCATCTAATAAGGAAAAAATGTAACATGTGTCCGTCTTCTTATCTGTACCTGCCGACTCAGGGGCTATCTCCCTCCCGCACTCGCCCGGTAGACGTTCAGACTTTCCTGTTCTCATGCTCCTCAAGAATCTGATTTAGATGGTGGTCGAGCAAAACGGCGTGCGGAATCCGAGATAAGACTGCCGCTCGGTGCGGGAGTCCCCATGATTTCCTTGTTGACACACAGCCGCCGCTTGTCAATCGAGCACTAAAATGAGGAATCTTTCTGGCTTTTTATCACCGAATAATTGAATCTTCTCATAGGTTTTTTGCGAAAACGGTGCATCATAGAAAGTTGGCGCAATTATAACTTTTGATCAGCATCTTGAGGAGAATCGAAATACATAAGTCAGAAGGCATTCTTCGTGGTGCAGTTTCCCATAAGAGGTGTGCGGGATCCTTTGCGTTTTTGCCTCTGAACAGTTTGTCCCAATTCGATCTCGGAAACTACTGGACCGATTTTCCTCGGATTTGTTTTAAATGAGAGCTCTTAGGCTGTAGATGAGTCAGCAACCCTTGGTTGCTGACACATCTACGCGACCGATGTTGCAAAATTTAGCTCGATTTGATAACGACATATTTGCGTTTTTGACGCTGGACGTGTCATATGGTTGGGAGACCTCCCACCCTCTGATTTTCAGTTTCCCTCTCCACGTAAACCCACCCCTACCTGCTCACAACACGTGTCACCCTTCTACCCTGGCATGGGTCCTAGGGCAGTATCACTCCCTTCCTTATGCTGTCCGACTCGGAACACCTGCTACGCATTTCCTTCGTCGCATTGCTCATAATGAGTTCTCGGTTTGTCCATGTTTCTTATCAGTGCGTCTAGAGTTTCGCTTTCTTGATTTTGTCTTCAGTTTTTTCACATAAAAGTTACTTAATTTTGATGTGCATTTTCAGAGGATAATTTGCCTTTTTACGGCAGCACAGGTTTTATTAATGATTAACTTTTTTACAGCAGCTTACGTATTCTTCCAAGAGAATCAGTGATTAATCTTCACCCTTTCGCACCATTAAATTTTCACAAAGTGTCTTGATTTTCTTTTACAGGAGTGTTTTTTTATTTTTCAAGGATGTTTCTTTTTCTAGAAGTAGGTGGTTATCATTAGTAGTTTCTTATTCTTTGTTTTTGAATTTATCATTTTGCCTTCAGGAAGTCCACTAATTACTCGTAGTAGCAAACGAGTGACTGGGGGTCCAGGGGGCGAAGCCACCGGCTAGCGGCGCAAACGAGCGTAGCGAGCTGAAGCAGCTAGTATTCATTAATATTTTTAACTGCAAAAGCTCATGATAAATATATTTTAAAAAAACAAGATGGGGAAGCTAACTACCTCCGGAATGCTCTCTGTATATACTTTTAAAATTAAAAAAATTGTAGTAGTATCATAACAGAACGTAATAAAATTCAAAGAGCCGTATGCAAAAACGACATTTTTCGCCCCCCCCCACTAAAACTTATTCAAACTTCGTCTATCAGTTACTAATACTGGAGCGCTTCTTGCCCCAAATTTCCAGACCCCCAAAAAATTTTGGGGCGGCGCTAGGGGGGTGGAAGTCAAAACCTGTGACCCTCGGTATCTTTCGAACGAAACAAGATATTGAGCCCCGGTTTGGACGAAAAATCGTCTAAAATTGCATACTTTAAGATTTTAAAGGTCAAAATCCCAAAATTAAATTTTTAACTTAACTTATGTGCTTTTTTTCAGTTTTTGAGGAAAAACAATTTCTTTTAAACAGATTCAACTGAAATTTCACATTTTTTGATTTGAACCAAAACCAGTTTTTTAAATTGTTCGTCTTTTTCCGCATCCAACGAGTGGTCGTATAAGCTGGGGAACCGAACGGTTCCGGAGTTATGATCGATTGAAGTTTCCGCTCAACGCGCGCCGACCGATTTTCGCGCGCAAAAAAGTCGGATTTGACTGTTATTAAATCAGATTTAATGTTCAAACTGAGCAAAATGCATTATTAGGGACTCTTGAGGGCCACTGAGTCCAGAAATTACAGATACTTCCAAAAAATTCACGTTTTTAAAATTACAGCTCCGCACAGGACCACTGAGCGGCCGGTCGGCGCTCAGTGGGCCTCTAAAATAGCGCTACGGAGCTGTAATTTTAAAAACGTAAATTTTTTGGAAGTATCTGTAATTTCTGGACTCAGTGGCCCTCAAGAGTCCCTAATAATGCATTTTGCTCAGTTTGAACATTAAATCTGATTTAATAACAGTCAAATCCGACTTTTTTGCGCGCGAAAATCGGTCGGCGCGCGTTGAGCGGAAACTTCAATCGATCATAACTCCGGAACCGTTCGGTTCCCCAGCTTATACGACCACTCGTTGGATGCGGAAAAAGACGAACAATTTAAAAAACTGGTTTTGGTTCAAATCAAAAAATGTGAAATTTCAGTTGAATCTGTTTAAAAGAAATTGTTTTTCCTCAAAAACTGAAAAAAAGCACATAAGTTAAGTTAAAAATTTAATTTTGGGATTTTGACCTTTAAAATCTTAAAGTATGCAATTTTAGACGATTTTTCGTCCAAACCGGGGCTCAATATCTTGTTTCGTTCGAAAGATATCGAGGGTCACAGGTTTTGACTTCCACCCCCCTAGCGCCGCCCCAAAATTTTTTGGGGGTCTGAAAATTTGGGGCAAGAAGCGCTCCAGTATTAGTAACTGATAGACGAAGTTTGAATAAGTTTTAGTGGGGGGGGGGCGAAAAATGTCGTTTTTGCATACGGCTCTTTACGAATTTTATAAATGATCAAATGAATTGATTGGCATCAAGTCGGTGGAATTCCTCTCTCTCTGTCTCCTAAGGTAAAGGCGCCTTTTGTAAAAAGGTCCCCTAAACTGCCGTGCTAAGGATAAACACCGTATTAACATCCGGATGTTGCCACATTTTCACCGATATAATATGAATTTCTGAGGAAATTCACGAGTATTTTTTTTCCATAAAATGCCTACACAATTTATTCATATTCCAAAAACTCTGTGAAAAATTATTCACAAGTTTCTCGAAAAATTTGTGTTTTATTGATAGGAAATATGAAGAAAAAATGGCAACATCTGAAGGTGCATACGGCGTCCTTTCTTAGCAAGAAGTAAATAGTGAGTAGGTCGGATGAGTTTCATTTTTAAGATGGAAAATGAAATGATACACACGTCCGGACAACGTTGCTCAGGTGAGCGTGAGTAAAAATGTGGCTACAGGAGGAAAACGAGACCCTCCCGAAGCGAGCACAAGCAGAAGAAGACGATGAGGAAGAGCAAGGGAAGCCGCCCCGAAACTCCCGAAACCAAGACGGAGGAAGGACGAGACACCGAATTTTCGAGACCGCTGCAGTCCTCGGTCAATGGCCGGGCAGTGGTGATTGGCGAGCGCGCGCGCGTCGTAAGGTGACGGATCTGCAGAGTGGACAATAGGGAGGTTACGAAGGATTAGCAGGCTTTTACACAATGGGGAGCATCGCATCGCAGATATTCGCTTCTGAAGAGCACTCTTCGGCCGCTGGCGAGCAAACTCTGCATGCCCAAAGGCCAAGGGCAAACTTATACCTGGACTGCTGCGTATTCACACTCTGAGAGTTTAGAAAGGCATTTTCGGGGACCCGCTCGCGAGCGGATGCGGCTTAAAGAGTCGCTCTTCGCTCCGCTTTCAAGAGCACTCTCGATCCCTGCTTTCGTTCATGAGAACTGAGGTCGATTAGTCTTATCTTTGAAGTAAAAGGTTGCGAACTTCATTTCCAGTGATCATTTATACTTCCAGAGTGAAGCGGCAGAATGACAATTGCTCCACAGATTTCGGAGGGGGGTTTTTTTTTTGACATGCCACCAATAAATTGCCGTAAAAATGTGAATTTTTCACTTCATGAGCTCAATAACTTAATACGATCTCGTTAAATGCTAACGGTAAAAGCTACAAGATTCTGCAAACCGTATACCTACTTCAATATCTTCAATGGTCCATTCACAGCAGACCGACAGCTCTCCGTTTTTTTGGGCGTCTTTAGTATTCATATGCATATGAAGGCATTCATTGCATAAAAAATAATTTAAACAGTACTGGAATTGGTTGATGAATAAGATTGACATAAAACGAGCTAAAATAGAGCATAGGACTACGGTTAAATAAATATTTTATATTTAACAATTTTCTTTTACAGTTGACAGAAAAAATAGATTCATATTTAGTCACATTTGTACTTGTTGGTATCTGTCACTTTAAGGTTGGGGGAATGAAGGCCCCTCATGAGGTCGTACACGTCAATCTTTATGGTTTGTTAAAGTGTAGGGAATGGTAAGTTTTGAAGCTCGTGGATGAATTACCGGAGACCCAAGTATAAAGTAAATCGATACTTGACTTACTATACCGCGTGTATTTTGGTCACATCATTCCGCTATACTTCGGCCGCCATCTTGGACCTAGATGTCTTTCATAGAGTAGAAACAGTTATTTTAGCCTCATATTTCGCTATTTTTACTCTGTAATCCTAGGAAAAACACCCAACACGCCGTCATGAGGACTTTATGAACGTCCATCCTCAAATGTAGAGCCAATTTTGGGCTCCACAAGAGGTCAGAGATAATTTTGGACGACGTATTTGAATTTTACGACCAAAATGGCATGAGCATCATGATCCTACCTGTGCATGCCTATCATGACGTAACTTGACTATTACACATTTTTGACCCTCAGCGTCGGCCATTTTTGCCGTCATTTCGGGGCATGGAGTCTCCTCGTGCCCCGATAATGTAAATTGAACTTCATTTTCGGATTTTATGACCCAAAAAACCTATGGATAAACACCCTACTCTGCACTCTGAGAGGCACATGCCCCTTACCCTGTTTTTTGCCCAAATTTGGCCGCCTTCTTGGATGGGGGCGTCTTTTCGAAAATTGAGAATGACAACATCAGAATTCTGTTTTTAGACATTAAGACGAAGAGATTAAGATACCTCCCACACTTTTATCACTACTAGGCCTGCGGGAAGACTTTTGCGCCTGCGATGGCACGCGGAAAAAACATTAAAAGAGCACTGTGTAAGATTTTCTTCTGAAAAAAGCAGATGGTTGCACAATACGACGATAATGAAACCGGAAGGGTGGTAATGTGAGGAGTTTTGGGCAAATTATAGAATGGTTGTCAGTAAGCCCGTTTAATCTAAATACTTTAAGTACCACTTAGGGCGCTACTCAAATATCCTTGTTTAACACTGAAATCGATAAGTGTTCGGATAACAATTTAATGTAACTTCAGATTACGCATTCGTCGAATGAAAAGGCGATTCAGTAGAGCTGCAGCATGATAGTGGAGTTTCCTTAATAAAAACCACGTCAATCGGGGCTATTTGGGAAATTTTTTGCAGTTTTTCAGAATTTTTAACTAGAAATCTCCCACTAATTTCAAATCAATAGGGCATTTTAGAAAGTTCTGACCCCAAACCATAAGAAATTAGGGTTGACTTATTTTACCTCCCCTTTTGGGGGGGGGGGGGTAAAAATATTTTGAAAAATTTTTCCCAAATCGCCCCTTGATTGGGGTAATTTGGGAAATAGCACTAAAGCCAGATGTTATGAGCTGGTATCAAATAACCTCATACATGGGGCTATTTGGGAAGGTAAACCAAATTTTTAAAAAATGTATTTGGGTACAAAAACTGAAAAAATTCATGAAAATAAATAATTTTTTTATAAAATAACACAGGGTATTGACAAAATTTAAAATCGTCGCAAGCGCCCCAAAAGGCCCCCTTAGGAAGCGGCCAGCAAAATCGTCGAGATCGCCCGTTGGTGGTTAATAAGCAAATAATTTTAATTGAATAACAAAACGACATCTCAAAGGAAAATTTCCCGCCGAACTATACTCTTAATGAGAACTTTCTCCTTATAGAGTCCCTTTGTACTGAGAGTAAAGACAATGTTAATCAATTTCTCATTGGTTCCCGTATTTTAGGCCTTCACAGTGTCACAAACGAGAATAAAGAGTAAAGTTTCACCAATTGCAAAGATTATAAACTGGAATGGACCGGGACATTGGGGGTACGGCAAGGAACAAATTGAATGAGAGAGGGAACGGAGATAGGAATTCATGAATGAGTTGATCAAAGATTACAAAAAAAGTCCGATTTGTATAATATTTATTCCCGTTTGTGAAATTCATGAGCCGCGTTGCCTTAACTCTCTCTATGAAGGGACTCTTTCTCCTCACTCTGAATTTTGAATTCTTCTTTGGAATTCGGCTTAAAAGTCCGTTTTACTCTCTTTCCTCACTCTGTCCATCGAGCGTCTTGAAAATGATTTTATTAGAATAGAGAGGATGTCCGTTTTTTCAGGTAAAACTACCCCAACCCCAGCCCCCCCCCCAAATAAAAAATTGGCGACGGTCATCCCAGAATGGGCGTAAAATTCCTTCCTAACAATATCTCGAAAACTACAGATCCAGAAGTCTCTCTTGTGGTATTAATTAAAAGCTCTTAATTTTCCGAGAAGTTTGAATAACCACTATTAATGGGTCGTCACAAACACGATCAAATTGACTGCACACTTCAAAAGAACGCAATTTTTGAAGTTTTAGCGCAAACCGCACCTCAGTATCTTTTTTCGTTTGAAAGATAAGGAACTCAACAGTTTTCAACTTGGCAACGCTGCTACGCGGAAAAAAATCATTTCAGGCCTTTAAATTTTAGGAAATGGCGTATCCTAAAGTGAGGAATGACATATTGAAAATTGGTCACAATCGCTGAAGGGGGAAATTTTGCCGATTTTGCATACGCCCCTTCAGGGGTGGTTTCACGATAACTGGAATAGTTTTGTCGCCGTAACAGCCATAACATTTTTCGGTCATATTTTTAGCAGTAATGATAATCACTCGAATTTTTTCGCATTAATCTTCAAAGGGTTACGTATTATAACGCTTTCTAATAATTTATTTCTCTACTTCTCAATTAATATTAAGTAAAATTCCGAAAATGTGCTGTCTGTTAGGCGGTATAAGAAGTCAGCATCAGCATATCAGACAGCACATTTTCGGCCATTTATTTATTAAAATTGAAAAGTAGAGCGATAAATTGTTGAAAAGCGTTATAAACGTAGTAACCCTGTGTAGATTAATGAAAAAACATTCGAGTGATTATCATTACTACCAAAAAAAAGACCGAAAAATGTGTTATCTGTTACGGCGACAAAACAATTCCTGTTATCATGAAACCACCCGAAGTATCCAGAGGTAGATTCTCTTCAAATAGTAGTCCAGAGCCGGACTGCTTAGCCCTTGCCATGCTCAAAAGAACCGCTGAAAAATCAGACGGAGATAGTAGAAGTTGAAAATTGACATGGGAAACAATGGAAATTGATTTGAAAAATCATAAATTAAGTAAGTAAACTAAAAATCATACCCAAAACAGGGAAGGCTAGAGGAGAGGAGGAACCAAGAAATTCTGATTCTCTGGAGTTGATTTTCTACATCTACACTCTACTATAAGCTCCGAGACCTCCTAATTTTGCGTAACGCTTAGTTCCAGCGTTTTACCGGGCCGATTTTCATGATTTTTGCCGCTATCGACAGGCAATTATCTTTAGATGAGCCCGTTTTATTCAGATTTTCAAAATAAGGCCAAGGTTTTTTTATCTTACGTGGTAAAGTTGCGAATTCTCCCATTTAAACAATGTAAATTTATACTTTTTGTCATAGTTCGTTTGAGCGTTCTACCCGCCGATTTCCATGATTTTTGCGGTTATCGACAGGTGACAGGCCCCAGATGAGCCCGCTCTAATCAGATTTTGGAAGTAAGACCCAGGTTTTTTTACAATCAAGTTAGAAAAGTGAGCGACTTTACAGAATTATCCGCACCGGCTGCCGCTATGCGCAAAAGGTTGCGCAGTGGCCGAGGAGGTTGCGCAGTGGCTTGTCTCTCACCGCAATCACACGCTGAATGTGGGAGCTGAATGTGGCTCGAATGTGGAAGTAATCGGCCCGATGCCTGAATTTTGCGCATGACGCGCAAAATTCAGCAACGATTCTCAGCAACCATCGGACCAATTTCGAATTTGTCTGAACTATTCGAGTAGATTTAATACACATCTGGTTGAAAATAACTCGAATTTGCTAAATTTCAGCCGTTGGGCGATGACTGTTGACATCCACATTCAGCTGCTAAATTCAGCGTCTGATTGCGGCATAAGGCAGTGGCTGAGTAGGCTACGCATCAGCTCTACTTATCAACACAAGATTCGTCTCAGTCGCTTCAAGATGAGCGGCCGCCGAGTCGTCTAAGACTTCAGAAGCGTCCGTACGTCCCAAGATGTGGGTTCGATTCCTGAATCCTCAGCTACTTAATTGTGACCCGATTAGCATCAACCGTTGTTTTACTGCAATGTTTCATTAATCAGTCATTTCAAAACGCGTCCTTTTCACTTCAAATTTTTCTTTTCTTTTTCATCAAAAACAAAAATCATTTCATTCTATGAGTAACATTTATCTCATATTGTAATTTCTTAGGGAAAAAATAAAACAAGCATTAATAGGGGGCAAAAAATAGGACCGCGAAGCAGCCCATTGACGGCACGGAGCGCCTTTAGGGGGCTGGGCCACATAGCGGCCAGGGGGCGTAGCCTCCTAGTTATCCTCAAAGTTCGAAGGCTCCACATCAGTTATCAGGATAAATGAGCCAAAGTAACTAAGACTCAAGGTAGGTAAGTAAAATAACAGTATGTTCCACGGCTACAGACCATCAAAGATCGATAAAATGCTCCGTTTTAGCCTTGGCAGGAAGCTTGAAAGGACATGCCGATTTGCAGGATCCGGATGCTGACTAAACTAGATGGCTGATGAGCTTTGAGTGTCATAATACGCAAAAGTTTACCTATCAAACATCCGCTTGTTCGCTGAATGAAATGCTTGGCAAGTTGTTAAACATTCACCTGGTAAGTAGGGAAGTCAACAGTTATGTAGGTAGATAAGTTTACGTAGGTTTAATACTTTTAGCATTAGGTATACGCGCTATTTTTTGAGAAGGAAACTACTTAGCCCATTACTTTTTGCAAAGGAAACTGTGCGACACAATCTTTTGCTCCCTCCTTAAGCAAAGAAAAAAGTGAAGGAAGCGCCCTCTTCAGACATCGTACTTAGTAGAGCGCACAGTTATACATGGACAGCTATATGACAATGTGGCTGCCTCAAAAAACGTGAGGGCAAAGAACTTTCTGCTCACTGACTTGATTGTACCTTTCTTTATAAGGTATATTAAGTAACTGGAAAATTGGAGCGCAATGGGCCTGTTGCAAACTTTTGCTAGAGCAGAATGAAGAGTTGTTTCCTATAGATAATGCCTCAAAAATCACGATGAGCGCATCGGCAAAGTCTGAAATGCACTCATAAATTCACAATTTGCGTAAGAAATTTGCGTTATTTTGAGCTTCCCGCTTCAAAAACGATACAACTGCACAATTGAACATTTTGTTAGAGGAGTCGCTCCATCGTCGGCAATATTCATCATGGCCGACGCTTGCGCAGTTCCGCGCGTAATTCGAGGAGAGTTCAAGGTCAATTAAGGCGGGCGAGGAAAATATGAGCGTAAACACGCCGATTGTTATCTGGTTTAATCTAGAGTCCCTTTATACTGAGAGTGAAGACAACACCCCCTCATGGAGTCACAAACGGGAATAAAGATTACAGAAATTGAACGTTTTTTGTAATCTTTAATCGGCCCATTCTCAAATTCCTTTCTCCGTTCCCTCTCTCATTCCGTTTGTTCCTTGCCGAACCCGTAATTCCCTGGTCCATTCCAGATTATAATCTTTGCAATGGGTGATAATGTAATATTTATTCCCGTTAGTGACAATGTGAAGGCCTAAATTACGGGAACCAATCAGAAATGGATTTACATTGTCTTGACTCTCAGTATAAAGGGACTCTAGTTTAATCCTGTTCAGGTGTTATCTTGTCCCATCACACGTGTTTTGGCGGACTGGCGTCGGCCATGATAAGTATTGCCGCCAATGGAACGACTAGAGTCCCTTTATACTGAGAGTCAAGACAACACCCCTCCCCTCATGGAGTCACAAACGGGAATAAAGATTACACAAATTGAACGTTTTTCGTAATCTTTGATCGGCTCATTCTTAAATTCCTTTCTCCGTTTCTTCTCTCATTCCGTTTGTTCCTTGTCGAACCCGAAATTCCTCGGTCCATTCCAGATTATAATCTTTGCAATTGGTGAAAATGTAATCTTTATTCCCGTTTGTGACACTGTGAAGGCCTAAAATCCGGTTAACCAATCAGATATGGATTCGCATTGTCTTGACTCTCAGCATAAAGGGATTCTAGGAACGACTCCTCTAAACAAAATGTTCACCTGTACCGTAGTATCGTTTTCGAAGCGGGAAGCTCAGAGTTGCTAAAAGAAATTTCATCGAATGAAATTTCATGAAATTTCTTTTTTCCCAATGAAATTTCTTCTGACCGACAAAATGTCAAAAATGCTTATTTTTTCTAACAGAATTTGTTTTTATTTTTAAAGAGAATAATATTCGTCAATTAGACCAATTGGAGCGCGGTCTTCTCTCAGCTCTTCTCTTCTGGTCTTCTCTTACTCTTTCTCTTCTAGCAGTTCTGGCTCATCATGAGGAGGGGGACCGGGGACCCTAACCTCAAATTTCAAACTGTTAATTTCTGAAAAAATCAGAGACAAATGAAAAAATCATTTAAATTGTTTCAAAGATAGTTCAAGATCCCTCCCTTTTGTACCAAAAAAGAAGGATATACTATTAGGGGGTACTAGGATTCTTTATAGTCAAGAAATTTGTTTTGCTCCAAATATGAAAGCTAACGTCTTACTTTATCCGTAAAATTTATTTTGGTGTTCAACCGGTACGGCTGTGTGTTCAACCAAAATTTAAGAAAAAAAATTCAAAATTATGTTTTTGCAGTTTTACTCAACTTTCTGGGCATTTCTAAAGTTCCCTTTCACAGTTTACCACGTGCATATAAATGAGCTTAAGGAGATTCATAAGTTTCAAGGGTTTAATCCTGAATTCTGCGTGTTAAATGAAATTTCATGAAATTTCATCATGAAATTTCTTTTTATAATCTTTCATGAAATTTCTTTTCATAATCTTTCATGAAATTTCTTAACTCTGGAGAAGCTCAAAAAACCGCAAATTTCTTACGCAGATTGTGAAGTTATGAGTGCATTTCAGACTTTGCCGATGCTCTCATCGTGATTTTTGAGGCATTATCTGTAAGAAACAACTCTTAGTTTTGCTCTAGCAAAAGTTTGCAACAGGCCCAAAAGACTGACATCAAAATACATGTTCTCAGAAGGATTACGCACAGAGTACCCAGAAATTCGCCGCCAACTAAATTTCCAGATTTTTTGATATGATGTTCCTCAGGATCTTCTAAATAAGGAAAGCTTTTAAAATTGAACTTTTTATGTGCCCATCACAAGAAGATCAAGTTTGAAAAGTGCATTTTTTAGCAATTTACCTTAACCACATTATCATACAAAGATCTGGCACTGTAGATGAGTTGAAGATATGGGTTCTTTTGTTTCACACTGAGTTGACGCATCATCTTATTGTTCTGGCCAACGCTAGACAAGGCAACAGCAGCTTTTCTTTCAATCATCTACATTTTTCTACTTGATAATGCAAGTAAAACTGCCATAAAAAGCAATTTTCAGGCCCAGTTTCCTCCACATAGGCACATAGAAAGTTCGATTTTAACCTTTTATCTTACTCAGCAGATCTTATGGAGCATGATGTGAAAGGATCAGCTCAGATTTTCTTGGTACTTAAGTACTCCATGCATAGCTCTTCACACCTTGAATTCTTGAAAAAATAAACTGTAGAGAGGCTTATAGGGAATAGGAGACTATAAGCCTCAGTAAGTAGGATAGGTGATATCCTATTATCCATACTTACAGTAGAGTGAAATAACATTGAAAATGAAAGTTTGACTTCACAGTGAAAACTCTGAATGAGTGTGCCAGAAAATACCAAAATTACTTAGCCTAACGGGAAGTATCTTGTGAATACCCAATAGGTACCTACTCCTCAGTACTAACCCAGATACTTGTGGGCTTCCAGCCAGATGCTAGTGTAGTTAAATACCCGACTAATATCTCTGATCTTGTGGGAGTTCATCAGAGATTTTTTCCCCCTATCTGAATGGGTTCCACTTAATGACTGTGAAGTCTGCCAAGTGAAAACTGCGGGAAAGAAAAATGAGAAAAACTCCTTCGACTTAGGTACTTAACACACCTCTACATCCTGAAGGGGACACCGTCCCTCATTCAAAAGGTTCTGGCCCAGTATAAGCTTTCAGAAGTCAAATCAAGCTGATGAGTCTTACTACACTATTGAATTTTGATGCAACCAGACAGAAATTCCGTTTTGAAACCTACTCTGAAAACCATAACTTCCCAAGTTCCTCTTGAAGGAAGCCACAAAGGCTTGGGCGTTACATAATTTGGATTACTTGACATATACTCCTTACCTATCCGCTGTGCTTCCTAGTTTGACTCCAGACCTAAAACAACCAGAAAAGAGTCTGGCGCAGGTGGTAAGGATCACTCTGCATTCAACGATTTCTTTGTTATAACTGTCAACATCTTCCAACATTTTTCTAACATCCATTTTTCCGTCTTACAAAAGCTCATTTTTCGATTTCAAATCCTCTTTAAACCCTATTATTCAGTTAATCTCCATTATTTTTAGTACTAGACTTGCAACTGATAGCTACATAGATTATAGCCAGCCAATCACGCATAGACTTGTTGTTTCGCCACCTGTGATGTCAGCAAGATTAGAAACGCGTCTGCTGCCCAAAAATCTAGATATTTTCCCATCTTGTTGATCTAGGACCTGTGTCTCTCAATGGTCTTTCCCCATCCCATTGTGGAAATTCGTCAATTTTCATCTCCTTTCATTTATTTTATTTTGCGCAACTCTCTTGTGAATTTCGGATCAATACAGTGACAAACTTTACCTCAAAATTTTGCCTCTTTAATTCTTGCTCCATTTCTCGTAGTTTGTTGACCGTTAATAAAGATCAGCTGGTGCCGAAACAGTTAGAGTTCATATAAACTTCATAAGAATCATATCATTTGGGAAAGATTAAGTTTTCCATCAATTCTCATTTCACGGGAAACTGACTCTTCTCCATAACAATAACCTTATTAAAATCATGCAGTGTTCACTGCAACTAATCTCTGATACTTATTTTGTGGGCACCACAGTTTTACATATAAAAGTTTCAGAAGGGGTACATGTTAACTAAAAATATAGCATAGTACCAATAGATGATGCATACCGATGCATACAAACAGGGGCGGACGGGGGGATCGCCCCCCCCCCCTGGAGCCAAAAAAAAAAAGAGGGAGGGAAAGAAAGGGAAAAAAGAGAAGAAAAAGAAGGGAAAGGAAAAAGAAGGGAAAGAAGGGGAAAAAAGAAGCCTGGTAGGAATGATAACCATTTTGCCAGGGCTGCCAGAACGTGTACTTTCGGTACACACGTGTACTATCGATTTTCGTTTTG
>NW_017547446.1:20710-33206 GCF_001854935.1 Bemisia tabaci | reverse complement strand
GGGGGGCAAGAGGACCTTTACCATGGCTTGAGTTTTCAAAATCTCTCATCAGACCTTTTCTTAGCGGGTCTCCATCAGGCCCTCTTCATGGGGGGCGCTACGAACATCCTTGTCCCAGGCGCTGAAAGTCGGCACTATTGCCAATATAGGCTTTAAATACCCCTTTTTTATTCCTCTACGTTTTGTGACTTTAGCAGGCAAATTATTATCAAGGAATCTCCTCTTTCTACTAAGCCAATGTGAGCGAGAATATCGGCGGAGAACTCCATATTTTTTTTATATTCTCATTACTTGCTTTGACTTCGAAAAGGGAATGTCGACGGCGTAAGTCCGCAATCACATATCTCGTTTGCGGTGTCTGAAATTCTCCGCCTCTATGTTACTTTTTTGATGGATGACAAATTGACATCATTCCTTGAAGTTTTTGCAAAATTTTCTTCGCACAGAGAAAAAAAATCGCGGCAGTTATGAAGAATTGCCGTGGAGTAGTTTTCCGTTTAAAAAGTAAAGTAAGACAAGAAGTCTGCGAAAACCGACTTATGTGATTGCCGACTTATTACACCGCCGACGTATTATGCGCTTAAAAATGACCTGGAAAAATATCAAGAGGGTCTCCTCTTCATTTTAGTCACAAGCAGTACCTTGAAATTTTAAGGTGTGGACTAATGTTAACTTACTCACTAAAAACAGTCTCACCTTAGCAAGCTTTCTTGTTTGCACGTTCGAGCTCCCCTATGACCAGCTTGTGAAATCGAGGATCGACTGTTGGAAAATATCATGGGAAACTAAAAAAATACCTCTCTCCTATCAGATTTAGCTTGACAACCCTGCATCTAAAAATTGCGGATTTATGTAGGAGTTTTCATTTGTATACTGTAGGTAATAACATATTTTGCCTTTCTAGAGGAGTCATTTTAAAATCAACCGTATATAATATAATTCAGTATGCTTGGCGTAGCCAAGGAGTTAAGCGGTCCCTAATTGAAGTAAGTAAATAAGGGGTTCCAATTTTAGATGAAACTTGACAACACCTAACCGGCTGCACTGCGCGTAAAATTTCGAAGAAAGTATAAGGTCCGCGTCCGCCGCCGCGCCGGACACAGGGTCACACCCTTCGATGTACGGCGGGCTCGCGGATCTGGGGTGGTTTTTCCTTTCCTCCTGCACCGTATGGACTTTGACCCCAGGTCCGGTCCTCGAGTTCACAGCGCCTCGTGTAAGATGACAATTCCCCCTCCCCCCCTCCCCTCCTATGGTGGATTAGGAAAGAAGGCTCAAGATTTTCCCCCGGAAAAGAGAACTTAACATTAATGATACGATACTGGGGGCGCCACACGATCAGAGTTAAGAAATTTCATGAGGAAATTTCAAGAAATTTCATTTAACACTCAGAATTCAGAATTAAATTCTAGAAATTTATGACTCTCCTTAAGTCCCTTTATACAAACGTCGTAAACTGTGAGAGGGAACTTTAGAAATGCCCAGAAAGTTGAGTAAAACAGTAATAACATAATTTTGAATTTTTTTTCTCAAATTTTGGTTGAACACACAGCCGTACTGGTTGAACACCAAAATAAATTTTACGGATTAAGTAAGACGTTAGCTTTCATATTTGGAACAAAACCAATTTCTCGACTGTAAAGAATTCTAGTACCCCCTAATAGTTTCACCTTATTTCTTGGTACAAAAGGTAGGGAGGGATCTTAAATTACTATACTTGAAACAATTTAAATGATTTTTCAGGAATTAACAGTTTCCTTCGCTAACGTATTTCTATTTTAAATAGGAAATCTATATTATACAGCCACAAGCAAAATCTTGGAAGCACTATTTCTGACGAACTGTCGGACCGATAAGGATGATCTTTACATGTATGTCATATCTTTAGCTAATGGATGTAGATGTGCAAAAAATTATGAAACCCCGAACTTTTAATGTTGTAGAGCTTTTAAAGCTCATGTCACTTAAGTCCAATGTTAATAGCGAGAGAGATATATCGTTTCCGCTAGAAACGTCAAAGTGTGGGATTCTACCTGAGTGACTCGAATCAACAATAAAACAATGGAAAAGCTCGTGAAGGGCTCCTCATTCGAAGAGTTGAGGAACGGTGCATCGCTCAGGGTTCAAGGTTCAAGGTCCAAGGTATGAGGTTTGGTTTAACTCAATTTTTCCTGAATTTCTATGAATATTCACAGCAGATAAACAGCAGATACAAAGTGACAAGGCAGGCGCTGCGTCGCGTCGGGACGGACCAAATATTATTAACTCTTAACCATCGAAATCCGATTTTTTTTTTTTAAATTAAGTATTTAAAAATAACATAATAAATGTAAATATCTCCTGTAAGTGGACTGTGAAATTATGTACATCCAGCTAGCTATTCCTCATCATTTACAAATCTGAGTGTTACGTCAAAAATTTTGAAATCGATGCAGCTCGAACACAAAATGGTGTATTAAAATGGAAGAACATTTTTGCTTATACATATGTGTATAGGGCCCGCGAAGCGAGCCTGAGGGCGCGAGGCGCCCTCCCGGGGGTTGGGCCGCATAGCGGTCAGGGGGCAGGCCCCCTAGTATTCGATACATAAGTAGAGTACTCGTATTTTTGAACTTTGATGTCATAGATTTTGAGATCAGTAAGCAGGTAGGTATTTTACTTTTCCTTGAATCTGAGAGAAAATGTTTGACATTTTGTCGGTCGAAAGAAATTTCATTCGATGAAATTTCTTTTATAGCATTTCTGCACACGATGATGTCTGGACCTGAGGTTTTTCTGGCACACGCTGACACCACCGCAACCCATTCGCGGCCGAATGCCGGTCTCCTTTTGAACCATAGACCGCACGACATCGATGGATCTTAATCCGTCACCTTTCCCTCTAGCCTACTGGAGCCCCAAAAAAAAATTAATGAAATTTTTATGATCTGCTTCGATTTTAACTTTCTTAGTGAACTTACATTCTGCTAAGAAAAAAAAAAAAAAAAAAAAAAAAAAAAAAAAAAAAAGGACATTATAATGAATCAGACTCCCCTATGATATGTTGATATACAACGGAGATGCCGCTTTGCAAGTTGCAAATCCAGCAGTAGGAGTATAAATCTTATTATACCGCAGAATCATTTATTCTCCTCAGTTTGACCAATAATATCACCTCGAATCTTACAATGTGAGCTGTAAAAACTTCTTTTGAAAAAATAAAAAAATTTCACTTTAGTTGGCTAGTCCTCGACTCCTCGAGGCGAGAGTCAGATTCAGGTAGGCGCGAGTCAATAGGGCATCTCGAGCGTGCTGACGCGCGGCTCAAGGGTTGCTGTGTTGCCATTTACGAGATTATGGTATTCACTCGCCCGATTTTCCAGACATTATCGTATCGCGCCCCCACTATATTTTAAGGTATTTTACGTTACGTAGGTACACCTCTTCCAAGAAACCTTATGTAAATGTAATTGAAGGAGTGAATTTTGAAATGTGACTGCCTTACCTTGTTAAGTGCCCGAGTGGCAAAAAAACATTGCAAACGTTTGCAATTTAACGTACACAATCGAAAACACAGGAAAAAGCGGAAACAAGGCCAAAATACAAAACAATGAGACTCTCATTGTGGAGTCTCATTTACCAATTTCACTATGTAACGCCGTTTGCTGGTTTTTATTTTAATTTCTTTTTTATTTTTAATTTTTATTTTATTTTACATCATCTGGTCGGTAAATGTCGACTTTAAAGATCGATAAAGTAAGTGATTGCCATTTTTGAGAGCGCCAGGCAATTCGCAATGCAAAACTAATTTTGCAGCTTATTTTAATTTTTTTGCAATAAATTTCAATACTTCAGAGGAGCTCCTTCATTTAGTCAATATGCAACGTACACAACACTCAAATACCAAAGCAACAATATTTAACCATGTGATTGCAATCTTAAAACAAAGTGAGCGACGCTGACATAATTAATATTGAAACGGTAGGTAATCACCAACAGACTCGATGGTATTAAAGACTAATACTGCCGTGCTAAGGAAGAACGCTGTATGAACCTTTAGGCGTTTCCAAATTTCCTTTAATAAAACACGAATTTCCTGGTAAACTTATGAATATTTTCCTCCCAATTTTTCAGAGAATTTTGTTCGTATTTTCATCTAAAGCTCCGGATAATTTCAAGGAAAAATACTCATAATTTTCCTCCAAATAATCATTTCATCAAAGGAAATTTGGCAACTTTCGAATGTTCATACGGCGGTTTTCCTCAGCACGGCAGAATACATTAACAGCATTCAACAAAAGTAGATATGGTAAATGCCACCAGATGTTTAATTTTCTGCACCCCAAAGTACCTATCTCTGTCAAAAATCAAGGAGACTCATGATAGAATTTGACATACTTCTGGTATTTCCCATATACTTTTTCAGTCCACTTTTATTCCTTGGTATCAGACATTAATTAGTGGCCGTGTTCCGCCTACACTGTCACCGGTTATGTTACATCCTTCCTAATTTTTATAGGTAATATTTACAACAATAGGATAAGTAAGTACATAACGGGAAAAGGAGGATGGAAGGGCTAGGGCTTCATTGGGGCTCTTTCTTATCATTAGTAAGACGAAGTTCTATCAGTAAATAAAACATTTCATCGCAATCCAAATGCGTGGACAAAAAATGAATGAAACTACAACCATAATTTCTCTAGGTTACCGTTAGAAAGTCGGCGTTCCTCACTTAGTCTCGATGATATAAAATGTTATAAAAACAAAATTAAATTTCCCATTTAGAGTAATGGTACAAAAGTCGATGACATTTTCAATAACTATATTTCCAGCATGGATTATTAAAAACCAGCCGTGATAAGCTCGCCATGCGAGCTGTCACGCCTAGCCGGGGAGTGCCCCTGGACCCCCAGTTCACTCACTTCGCGATGAACTTGCGACACGCTCTGCAAGCCGCCCCTCATAGCTATTAATTTTTAAAATAATAATAATAATGAAAAGATAACATCTTCGCCGCTTTGGCAACGTCCGCCGTCTTGGATTTTGAAATTTTGAAAATCTGACCAAAAATTCGAGTTTCCCGTCGAAGAATACCGCTAGACATCGCGTTTCACAAATATCGATCGAACAGGAGCCGACACAGCATTTCAGGCTTTTTGAATTTCTTCAATGCATTACCATACGGAGAAACATCTTTTCGCTCTTGCGGGCGTCCTGGCCGGTAATAGGTCAAAATGTCCAAAATAAAATGTCCAAAAGTCAGAATGTCCAAACCCTGAATGCCTAAAAATCTGAAAAGGCCAAATATCAGTAATGTCCACCAGATAAATAAGTCCAAAAGTAGGCCGATGTCCAAATTAATGGAAAGAGTAAATATATACTGACTGCTTTCAGATGTCTTCGTCCGAATCAGTGTCAGCAGCACAAGTCGATCGCTCTAAGCAACGTCAATGTACAGGGTTATCCAAAAGTCACCTACCACCCCTGTATCTTTTTTCCTGATTGAGATAGAGGTTTGAAACTTTGGCAATGTTCTCGGTCATAAGTAGCAACTTTTTGGTCCAAAAAATCCAATGACAACTCAACCTATGCCTAACCTCACGTTTGGACATTTGCCTACTTTTGGACTTATTTGTCTGCTGGACATTACTAATATTTGGCCTTTTTAAATTTTTGGGCATTCAGGGTTTGGACATTTTGACTTTTGGACATTTTGCTTTGGACATTTTGACCTATCACCGTCCTGGCCAACGTATTGGAATCGGAATAATTTTGATCACCTCCTCGAGTTAGGTTCGCGTGTACCAAATTTAATGGCCAATTTTTCTCGGGGAGGGGGGGGGCAGAGTGAGTGGTTACAGCAGCTTTATATAGCGTAATAATAAAATTCAATAATATGACAGGACCCTTAATTGGTTGAACGGGAGCCACCAACCACCAATTTTACTGGGGGGAGGGGGGGGACTAAGGTTTCTCATGCAGATGAGTATAAATGGGGGGGGGGACCTTCAAGAACTCTCATAAAATGCCCCAAAATCGATCAAAGTTTAACTTAAGAGCGTATGTAACGTTACAAGGGAAGGTGGAGGGGAACTGGGAAGGGTTGAAATAACTCCTTCAGAAAAGGCTTTTCTACAAACGAATCCTAGCCGGTCGAAAATGATTGTATTTCTTATGTAATGTGAATGTGTCGACTCAGGCGGAAGATACGAATGCGTGGTTACACCAATATTCGCTAAAGAAAGACAAATCAACATCATTCCTTGAAATTTTTCTCAGAATATGCTTCGCACATAGAAAAATCACGGAAATTTCTAATGATTTGACATGAGTACCTATCGAGGTAAATGATGAAGTGTGGCAAGATAGAAGTCTCCAACGTTTTAACCCGAGATATGTGATTCCGGCATTACACCGTCGCTATGCGCTTTACATTTAGCCAGAGGACGAGCTAAACCCCCCCCCCCTTTCTCCACCCGTTAAAATTGGGTGAGTGAGAAAATTTCAGTTAACCATTGCCCATCATCTCTGATGGAAATCGGACTTGTCCGTTTCTTAGCAACTAGTGTCAATCCTAAATTTCGAACTGCTATACTTCTTGTCGTGCGACATTTATTTGTCTCTCATTTCTATCCTGGCACGCCTATTGCTTCGCATGGTTATTAAAAATTGGAGTGTAATGAGCAAATAGAAGCGAAGTCACAGTAGGCATTGCCAAATTTCATTGGGAAATACATTTTTTTAACGGGAGAATGTTAATATAGATTTTCTTAATAAATTCAGGAGATAGGTATTTGCTTTTGTGACGTGAGGCAAATTCCATGAATTTTCATCAAAATCCTTACAGGCGCTCTCCCGTAACGTGATAAATCATCCGATGAAAGTATTGGCAATGACAGAGGTGGCTTGCTTCCTCTTGTTCCAGCAGCGCCATTTCATCAAAATCTTTGATTCTAGGTTAAATAGGTACCCCACTGTACCGGACCGACACCTATACGTATAGTTATTACACTGCCCACAATCTATGGCAACACTCCACTCCACATACCCTTCTCATTCGATTTTTTCTTCACTACGCTGTACTGTATGATAATACGATCTTAAAAACTTTAATTGGTACTTCCGAAGTGCCAATATACCTAGTGGTTGAATGGTGATAAATGATTTTGTAACCGCGGTGAATTTTGTCTTTCCCTTGAAACCATATTCATGTGATCACGTACCCATGTGCCCTACTGGGATCATTGTAATCTAAAGAGTGACCACTCTAAGCATGTAAACTTTTAGGAAGCTACGGGAGATTCCTACAATATTTCGCGATCGGGAAAGTGACACCGATAAGCAGCTGCTGTTTTCGGGGGAGTGCATCCATTGAGTAGCCGCCAATAACTGCTCTTTAGGTTCACAAATTTGAGGTATTGGACCGATTTGTTGTGCTAACTTCTCGCCAAATATTCCAAAAATTCAACAGCTACCTACAGCAGCAAGTTTATCGCCCCCCATGGAATCACTGAACAATATTTTTTGGCAATTACCTAAATTGCAGAACAAAGGAAGCAATGAATAGGAAACCATCTGCATCTCTACATCAACTTATACCTGTACTTAGGTACATTCACAGCAGTTGCTGGTTACTTTTCAAGATCAGCTGTATTAACGATCTACTTTCGCAATTTTACCCTTTTTTTCGAAAATGTATACTTGCAATCTTCCCAATGGTTGACAAGCAAAGATATTCCCATTTTCATATTTTCAACATATATCTCCGTGAACGAATGTTGTTATGGACGTAGAACGACCCGCTGCGCTACTCTCTTTGCAAAGGACATTGTGCCTTGGCCTCTAGGGCATTGGCGTACGGCTTAAAATTTATGACTGCATGATCTGCAGGAAGCAAAAACCTGCAAAGTTTCTTTATGTAAAAGACATTTAAAATGCCCAACATATCTCAGTAGAACGGGCATTGGAGGTCCCTCCCCCTCGTAATTGCACCTAACGGACTTCCCGCGTACACCCAAAATTCCCCAGTCATGTCGCCACGCCCGCCACTCGTAACCCATCTCGGGCACTGATTTGTAGGTGGCGCCCTCCCACCCCTTCGCAGCACTGATTTGCATCCCCCAGTAGAGAGCTCCTCTTTCGCGGTCGGTCAGTCGGTCAGTCAGCCCTTAGCAACGGATCGTGCGCTACCTCGTGCCGGAAGTGTTTGTGGACGGTGGTTTCGTTTGCTTCATAGAGTGATTTTGTGACAGTGACTGCTTCTTGTGTGCGCTTACACTTTTGTTCGATTTTCTTTTTTATTACGTCGACATGGATCCGCCGATCACCGAGATTAAAACTATCGTGTCCTCCGGAAATAACGCGAAGTATTATATGCTTCAGCCGGACCGTGCGTTTGTCATCAAGCAAAAGGCCGGTCTTGTTTGGTATTTAAAGTGCAAATCAAAAAAGTGCGAAGCCACGGCAAAAATTGTGTGGCCCAATGATGGTGAGGAAAGCCGCGGGTCAGTGGTGCTGAATCGTCCACATAGTGCCAGTTCCGACGTCTGTCCATCCCAGGAGCTCTTGGAGGATGTAGAAAAGGTGAAGACGCAGCTCTATGTAAGGGTCCGAAGTGAAAGTACGAACCCAGCGAACATCTTTACCGAAGTCGTTCAGAGGTAAGCAATTTTCTAATAATGCTAATTGTGTTGATGAGACTAGAAAAAATACGCTAACGCAACTTGTAATTATCATACGCCGCTGTCCGCCCTATTTCAAAGATTACAACATCTTTTTCGGTTTACATATTCATCATATATCTCTTGCTAACTTTCGTCTACGTCCCTCAGTCTACGATATGAACAATACTTTTCTGAATAGGTTTTAAGTTATGAAAATATATGTCCCCACTAAAATGAAATTCGATCGATAAGTGCACCTACTGTTAGAATTTTATTTGAAAGGAATAACACACCCATTCATTCCCTTCTACTATTTTCCTTCTCTTTTTTCTCTCTGTAACTCATCTCCACCCTTCAATGACTCCTTCAACATTTGGCTCATAATTTCATATGTATAGGTCCACTAAACAGCAAGTCTCTGTGATAAAGGAAGAATCATACCTAGAGCTAGGTTACTTTTCAGCGCTAAATAGGTTCATTTTAGTCATGCAATAATTCTTTGCTCCGGTGACTTCCGTCGATCCTTCTGCAGCTTCGCTCCTATTGGTGCTAGTCCCAATTAAATGGATGACAGCTACGGCTTACAACATCATATTGCAACCCTCCAAGATATCATTCCGAAATCGTTTCGCTTACAGTAAAGTACAGTCGTCAGATTTACGTTTGATTGCATAGAGAAAAAAAAAGGTGTTTGCATCTTGAGGTTTGTTTACCCTATGACGTAGGTCGGTACAACCTGGCCAGCGAAATCCGGAATTCGAAGTATGAAGAACGGACCATAATGTCCCATTTTTTTGCTTAAATCAACTCGTGATATAATTTCAAGCACTATTTAAAGAATGACTTTTTTCCATAAATTACACCATTTCCAAGAAAATCGATGATAAAATTTGTTGTGCCGACCTACGTCATTAAGAAAATTCCAAGATGCCCGAAATGCAAACCCCTCCTTTTTTTTCTGTATGGTTTGATTGTGCGAAAATTCTTGACATTTTAGCTGTGGATTATTCTTCTGTTGATGAATATAGAAATTTATTGTACTTAAATAACGACTGAAGCGTGAGTTGGGGAATAATCCGCAAGTGCAGCCGCCTATATTTGAATTTAATCGCGGCAAGCGTAACGAGATAACAATTCGACCACGGGTGTGGATATATTGCCGCCAGCTGTATTGAAGGCACTTCGCACTGCGGCTATGCATGACTCAGCCGCGATCCAATCTTGCAGGTTTGCGCGACGCTCAAGTTGCGCGACGTTAAACTGGGACTACGTATCATAATTCTTGCCTTTCTCCCCGGTTTTTACCATGACACAGCCCTGCGTCTTTTTGGTCCTGTCGTGTTGCATGCCATGTCTTGATTGATTCTTATCCAAAAAATTTCCACCACGTCAGCATTTTCCGCTACTTCAAAATTTTGGTTTTCAGGGTGGAAATTTCCAAAAAATTGTTTTTTTTTTCAATTCGACAGTAAGAATAAAATTCTACTTAACTCATAATAGAACGCTAGACAAGTTGAAACTTGTAAAAAAGCGTCGAGGTATCAAAAACGTGTGTGAAACTCAGATCAGTCGGAACCTGCAACACGGTGCGGCGGGAAGAAGCCGCGAGCTGCGTGGAGCTCTCATGACATCTTCGAGCCGCTCCCCTATTTCCAATATTTTAGAAACTTGTGTTTACTTTTGCTGGTGATTCGTGGGTACCAACAGAAGTAAATTAAGGGGGTTTAAGTGTTTTTCGAGTCGCACCTTTTTTTTAAAAAAATTTTGACCGGGAAACGATTTTTTGGCAGATAAAAATCACCTAGAAATGCATAAAATTTGACGAAATTTGGACAAGCATCACTCTTTTAGCCTTTCTTTTGACGTGCTATGGTTGTTTCATACTTGATAGAGATACTTCAGACCAAAATCCATGGTCGAATAGAAAAAAATCAATTTTTTGGAAATTTCCCCCCTGAAAACCAAAATTTTGAATTTGCGGAAAAAGCTGACGTGGTGTAATTTTTTGGATATTTTTCCCGAATTTAGCGCTAAAAAATACATAAGAATCAATCAAGACATGCTTTGCAACACGACATGACCAAGAAAACGCAGGGCGGTGTAATTAAAGAGTAAATATGTATCTCAATTGCAACGATTCAGGGTTCAAACGATTTTTCTTTTTTATGCTTTTTTATATGAAAGTAATGAACGAAATTATGGCGTCGAAATTGTCCGGTATTTTACTGGAAACCATGAATAGCGCTTTTTTCTCTTCCCGGTTTTCACGATATAAAAGGGAACATTTTTATTTTAAGGTGATTCAATGGACGCCATATTTTGTGTCAGAACGGCATGCGATATATCGGATCAATTGGTTCAATTATTTCAGCTACTCTTCATTTTTGTCCAATTTTGAGATCGCAATTCTGTTGTCAGGAGACTAAAGCACTCACTTACCAATTTTAACAAAGAAATTCAAGGTGATAAAGGCGTGCTGTTTTTAGAGAGAAAATATCACATTCGAGTGCAGTTTCGATATCTGTATCGAATGCGATGTTTTCTCTCTGAAAAAACCACGCCTTTATTACGTTGAATTTCTTTGTTAAAATTGGTAAGTGAGTGCTTTAGTCTCCTGACAACAGAATTGCGATCTCAAAATTGGAGAAAAATGACGAGTAGCTGAAAAAATTGAACCAATTGATGCGATATATCGCATGCCGTTCTGACACAAAATATGGCGGCCATCGAATCATCTTAGTTGCATGTAGCGATTCAGAAACTTGACCCGCGTAGTCATTTTACGCTGAACGTTAAGAAAATTAAAGAACGAAAAATCGCGTCGAAAATTCTAGTGATTTTGTTTGACATCTTCTATGAAAGTTCTTGAAAATACTTCCGTAAAACTGTGTGTACCTATCCAATGAAAAACATTCGTTAGAATGCATAGCGTTCAGGGATAAATATTTCATTCCGAAACGAACCCCTGCTCCTCGTGTACGCAGTTCAGGCAAGCAAACTAGCTTCACTAATTAGCTCGTTGCGTTGGCCAAACCGAAGGGGGAGTGTAACCAAAATTAAGTTTCCATATGGTCCTCATAGTTTTGAAGCGTGGGAGCCAAGGAAAACCTTGACCTGAAATGACATTTTGAGGTTTTAGGTGGAAAACACTTATCGAGATTATGTAATTGTTGCCCCCCCCCCCCCCCCCCCCNTCATGGGTGTCCCATTTTGGTCGGTGAAATCCAATCGATAAACTTGCTAAAACGTCTCCGTGATTAGCAAAAAAATCACAAAAACTCTCAGGGTCGTAGCTAAAGGTTAAGAGGTCCCGCAAGGCACTTAAGTGATTTTACCGACTTCTCATCTTGGTGATGTTAGCAATTTTGGAAAATGCAATCGCGCTAGAAAGTTGCGAATGCGGATAATGAGATGCTGATACTAAACAGGGTGAGCGAGAAGTCCCCTACCCCNATGCTTGTATCGAAACGAAATTTTGGGGATGTTCCTAGATTGATAAGAGCTACTTTTTGGCACATCCAAAAATTTTTTTTTGGGGGGGGGGCGCTCCCCCCGCGAGAGGCGCACACTAACTCGAAATTTTCAAATGGTAACCCCCCCCCCCTCATGTGATACATCGTTGGAAAGGTAATGAAGAAAGAAAATTTTTGGCGCAAACTGGAGGTCGCTACGACTTTTCGTTCTCGAGTTATTCTCGGTCAAAGTTCAAAATAGGCCAGTTTTCAAAAAATCGTAAGTCCGGTTCAGAAAGGTGCAGAAAGGTAAACGAGGCGGCAAAATTCTCATCATTGCATGTACTTACAGAAAAAAATCGTCAAAAACCTTATCGTCTGCGCCTAGAGTGATTTTAGCCC
>NW_017547446.1:0-18669 GCF_001854935.1 Bemisia tabaci | reverse complement strand
AAAATAGGTCAAATTTGACCTTTGACCTATCATAACTCGGTCAAAAATTGAGATATTGATCTGCGGTTTGCGCCAAAATTCTTAGTTTTTTATGCTCTTTCGAATGAAGTATCACAAGATAGGGGTTGCTATTTGAAAAAAAAAGTTGGGGGGCCCCTGTCCCGCCCTGAGGGGGGGACCAAAATTTTGACCCCCTCAAAAGATGGTCCCCTTTGAGATAGGAACATTCCCAAAGTTTCATTTCCTTAGCTCAATTCGTTCAAAAGTTAGAGGGGGGGTCGGGGACTTTTCGCTCACCCTGTATGTAATTTCAAAGCAGTTCTATTTTTGCCGCGTTTTCATCGACCAATAATAGAATGTAGTTGCATTAGTACTGTATTTCAGCACCAGAGACCGCTGGAGTCAGAGATGCACAGAATTTACAGAATGCACATCATGGCTAACATGGCTTAATTTAGGTTAGGAATAATAATGAAAAATGAAGTAAACGTTCATACACAACAAGTTAGAGTCTAGTTTGAGTGAGATCCTACCGCTGACATCATGACATTTGGCCGCTTAGATCGCTTGTTCGTAATCAGTTATAGACATAAAAATTCGATAAGTTACAGTTCACGCGTCGGGCCGATGGTTCTGTATCGTTATCTTTGTCCTTGCCGAAGCGGGCTTGCCCTTCTTAGTGGCCATCAGAATCTAATTTGTGAAGGGGTCAGAGATGATCAACAGATTGTGCATGTGAGGAACTTCATTCGGTAGATGTACAGGGTAGAGGTAATGTAATGCTTACTTTGTCCTCGATATCCTACTGTTAGTGCAGGGTCAGTAAATGAAAGTTTCTTCACCATGACTCTGTTGTGAGGTTCTTTACCCCTCAGAGGTGCTTCATTTTCAGAAAATAGCTCTTGACAGCCTAGGTGAAACCAATCTCACCACCTGAAGCTGATTTTCTGAAACTCTGGATCGCTTATGTAGCCAAGGAGAATTTTGCAAATTCTATACTTATTTTTTCATGCACTGAAACACTCACTCGGACCATCTTCATTTCTGGCTAACAAACAATAGAATCTAAATTGTATCTTCAAGTACCACCTAATCCCTTTGTCACAACTGGATTACATTTCCTAATAGGGAGCCACTATCTCCAGCCTGTTCTCAAAAAAATCTTTCTGCGTAGGGAAACCAATGACACATATCGACGGTGAAAGTCGCAGCAATCACATAACTCGTTTGCGGTGTCTGAAAATCTCCGCCTCTACGTCATTTTTTTAAAGGAGAACAAATTGATATTATTTCTTGAAATTTTTGCAGAATTTTCTTCGCATTGAGAAGAAAAATCATGACAGTTTTAAAGAATCGCCGTTGAGTAGTTTTCCATTTAAAAAATAAAGTATGAAAGGAAGTTTGCGACGTCGCAAACCGAGTTATGTGATTGCCGACTTTCACCGTCGATATGCTATTTCTTAAATGAGCCAGAAATAGTAGTTCCTTATTGCAAAATGTGGTCAAACTTATCCATGTAGGTCCTCTTCCCAAAAATGTGTATGCACCATTTACATGACAGTTTTGTCAATTGTAGCATTATTCACAACAATTCAAATTGGCAAATATTAGGGACATGATTTATTTGTAAGTTATTTGTCAGCTTATATCTTTTAATTTCATCGATGAGGACTTTTCATTTCAGAGGTTGAGACCTGCCTTACCCTTTCCTAGAAACTCGTAACGCCATACATAATGCACAACAGTTGGCATGTTCTAAGCTTCACTTTAATGTTGATCCTTTCCGTCAGGGTTATTTTGTGCATTCATGGGCTCCATGAATCTAGGAAAAATTGGAAGAGGACAATTTTTTTGTAATTCATCAACAGAACTTATATTAATTATGCAACTTCAGGGTATAAATTACTGCACACGCGGGTCATAAATGATAATGTAAAACTTGCAACCTCTCAGTTTCTGTAAAAGTGGAGCCTCATCCTGTCATTCATGAGCTGTTTTGGAAAGCTCCGTTTCCCACGAAGTATTTGGTTTTAGATAATTATATTGTCCTCATCTGCTGTGGCGTTTTTTAATTATGGATTTACTGCTATCTATACAATTGAGGGGTGGAATCCCTTTATGGTATGGGCTAACCTAAAGTAGTTCAGTCAATTATGTAGATTTTTGCATAGACCACGTTCAGCATTTTCTCTTGTCCTCTTAATTTTATGATTCAATTGTTTACTCCTGAATTACATTTCACAAAGAAGTATCATCTGAATTTTTTCCAGCGCTCCTGAGGCTATACGGGACCAGTTCCAGTTCAAACAAAAAAGGCATGCCTTACATCACCAAAGGAGCAAAACTCAACCAGGAATTCCTGGAGACCTAAGGGAAATGGCAGAAGCCATTGCTGAGTTTCCGGAAAGATTTGGAATGAGCGACGATGAAGTCATTTTTTATGGAACTCATGGGACTGCAGAAAATTCAGTCTCCGTTTTTGCAAACAAGCAATTATTAGATCAGGCAGCATCCGTTGAAAGAGCCCATGTCGATGGAACTTTCAAAAGCCGGCCAAGTATTGACTGTGTGAAACAGCTGTTTACGATATTGGGCATTTTTCATGGAGTTGTAAGTATTATTTGAGATTTAGTGAAACAAAAATATTTTTGTATACTTCTTGTTTTTTTCCAATTGGGTTTTCTTATGCCTCATAATATATCCAGCTAAAAATGTCTCCTTTTAGACGAAATTAATTATCTGAGGGCATCATTCATAATCATTACCGAACAAGACAAAGGGGTATCAGCTGCTATTGAGATTAGATCTGCCTTTAACTTGTACAAAAATAATTTCCCTCTCCGAGTTATTGCCACTCCTTAATGCTTGTCTGCATTTAGCACAGGATGAAGCTAAAAATTGGATTGATTCCATTTGAGGGGCATGGAAGACAAGGAGCATAAGTGCAGCTTTCGCTATTTCGAGAAATATGTGTTTGAAGTTTCAAAATTACATGGAGTCTTATGGCGGAAAGAAAGCTCAAACTGACTTTTTAGTGCTTAAAAAGTAGAATTTGGCTACGAATTTTTCACAGATTATGCATTGAGACTAGTTTTACTTTGAATCATTGATATCTCAATTTTTGCAATAACTTCACTTATGCGCCTTGCCCTCCAAGCCCCTCATTTAAAGTTTTAGATTATAGTTTTTTTGGAGTCTGATGTTTCCAAATTGATTAACAGCAGAGATGTAGTGCTTTATAAATGAAAATTTTGCTCTGGGACCTAACCCAAAAGACATATTAAGGAGGTGTACTTAAAGTCATAATTTTTACTGCTTTGCACCTATATTTTTTCTGATTTTAGTGTAAGAAAATAACATGGAGGCTGAAGTGAATGATGGCCGTGTTATATACTAAAAAATAATTGTCTTTTTGTCATCTAATGTAATGACTCTCAGGAAAAAAGACCTTGGTCTTCTGAAGGTCAAGTGAGTCATGCCAGAGAATGCTGGAACTTCCTACAAACTTTCAAGGACTAAAGGAAAAAAATAATGATTAAGTTAAATCAAACTAGAAAAGGGTGACTCAAAACTTTAAAACTGTAGTGCATGATTTGAAACCAGTCCTTTAGCATTTTTTTAAAAAATTTTTTTTTAATGTAGTGAATTTTATGCTGTTACCTAATTGTACATTTACTTGCAGGCTCTCCCACTTTTTTTTGCATTTATGTGTGGGAAATCGGAAGAAGCATATAATGTGTTATTTGGATGCATCAGAAGTCTGTTCCCATTGTTCAACCCGAAGATAATAGTCTCAGACTATGAGCGTGCAATACACCTGGCCATAAAATCATTCTACCCTGAAACTTCGCATGTCGGCTGTTTTTTTCATTATGCCCAGGCAAGTGACCTTCTGAACATAAATATTGGTATTTTGTCAGTTTGCATCTAAGCAGCATTCAAGGATCTGATGCGCCTGAAGTTCAATGCAAAACAACAAGTATACAAGTGTCAGTTGCTCTAAGCATTTGAGGTTTCAAGATATTTTGGCATTTTTCTTTTTGGTTTTTTTAATGCATCTCTTAGAGAACCCGATAGAAGAAACATTGTCTTTATTTGCATGAACAGGAGAGAACAAAAGATCTGTCTCAAATCTTGACTGCCTTAGTATCTGTTAGTTCCCAATTTCATAATCGAAGTTCATTTCTGTGTTGAGAAGAATTCAGAAAAACTACCTACTTCTTTACCAGTATCTGAGTGCTAGTTTGGAAGTGGCTTATACTGATTGAAATTTCAATAAATCCAATGCGTATTGTCATTACCATTACAATAATCAGGCATTCAAGCAAGTTAATCCCATTGATAATGGAGATCTCCTCCTCTTTAATGTATTTAATAAATTTACAGCAACTTCTTTGGTTCAGATGCACTTAATATTACCTAGTATAGCAGGGTTTCTTGGCGTACTCAACTGAAAGACAGAAGCCCTAGAACATCTTTCATTTTTCTAATTACAGTGATTCATAAGAAAATATAAAACAAATTGGAAGTGCAAAAGAAAGAGAAGAAGATAAAAGACCAATATTATTCCAGGACTCCAGAAGAATAGGCAATTTACTTAAGAAACTGCAGATATTGTCATATATTTGAAAATTTTTGCATATTTTGTCTGCATGAACTAATATTCTCATATTCAAGGATGAATTTGTGACAAAAAGTAATTGCTCGTTTGCGATTATGATTTAAAGAAGATTAAGGATATGTCCATCAGCAAGCGTCTTTCATTAAATATTTAGCCTTTACAAACTGATTCTTTTATCGACTAAATTTTTTTTTTAATTTCAGGCCCTCCTGAAGAAAGCACGGAGTCTGAAAATTGATGTGTTAAATGAAAATGAAGAGAGGAAAGTTGTGAAAATGTGTATGGCCCTGGCACTCCTTCCAGCAGAGTTGATTAGAGGCGAAAAAGGTGGCTTGAATCGAATTGAACTGTACATAGAGGAGAATGGGCTTAGCAATTCTAAGCCTCTACAGGACTTTATGGCGTAAGTAAATTTTTGTTTTACTGGGACAGTGCAAATTCAATGCCGGTAATTCTCGCCTATTAAATCATTTAATTTTTAGTATGGAAACAAATTTCTGAACTCTGATGCCCAATTTGACTACATTTTGCAATCAGGGACTACCAATTTTGGCTCACTTCAGAAACAATTTATGTACCATTAGTTTTGCTTGCACATAAGTGCTTCTACAGATGAGCCAGAAATTATAGCTCCTAATTGCAAAATGCGGTCCAACTGTTCTTAACCAGTCAAGGGGAATCCAGCTATTTGAGGAAATAATTTCATTCTGAAATGGATTGGAGTAAGTACTGTGCCTGTTTTTGACAACAGGGAATTTGAACTGCTGGACTCAAATACAGGGATTATTTAATAATGTGTTGAAATCCATTAATGTTGCGGCATTTATTGTGAATCAAATTACTTTGGGGCGATTCCTTAGCCAGATGAAGTTTCAATTGTACATTGACTGATCAATTTTTTTAGTGTATGTTATTCTTTTACTGCTTTAAAAGCAGTTCATGGCCATGCTCACAAAATTTCTATTCAAAAATTAACAGTTTAGGCTTATCCAAGTACAGGGAGGAAGTAACTAGAATTATTAAAACACCATTAAAACTCAATTGCATGTAGCATTTTATTTGCAAGCCAGTAATAACAGTTTTTCAATAATTTTAGCCATTTTAGTATTTTGCAAAGTCAGTTTTATGTGTTTATTGAACAAAAAAGGGAGTTCTTGCAGTGCTGTGCATGGATCCAGAAACATTAGATTCTTTCTTATTATGTGAATGATCCTGGTGCCAAAAGAATAGTTTACTGAGACCTCAGTATTTGAAAATATATTGGTTTTCTCCAGTCTGTAGTGGACAAGAGGGTGTGTCCCTCAAAAGTTCGCATTTTAAGGTATTTTTCTATTCATATTTTCTTTTATTCTATTTTCAGCTACTTCAAAAAATTCTGGATGAACCAGGTAACGCCAGAATGTTTCTCAGTGTACGGACAGCCCTGCCGAACCAATAATTGCCAAGAAGGGTTCCACAACATGTTAAACAGAAAAGTCGCAGTTGTTCTGCCAAATGTTTGGGTGTTAATAGGTATGTAGCATTATTATGGAAAGTGACCACTTCATATAAATGTAGAAACCAGCCTGTTAGTATACTTTTAAACATTTATTTGATTGGAAAGCGGGCTTAATTATTCAGCTGAGATAATTATATTCATGATTTCATTCTCTCATTTGAAACTGAGGAAGTTTTGCTCAGATTTTCTTTTCAAAAGCAACCCTCCCATACAGTACGCTCTTGTCTAAAATTATAGATAACAGATTGCACTTGTTAACTGTTTCATTTGTTCCCTCTTAAATAGTAGACAACTGAAATGGTGGCAGAATTGTTCAAGAGAAGGCGATAAGACAGTAGCTTTTTGTAACTATCCCTAAAGATGTCATTTTTTCGTTTTTCAAACTGCGACATCCTCATTTTTTGTATAGTTATTTTTTCGATGTTCAAACTGCGACATCCTCATTTTTTGTATAGTTATTTTTTCGATGTTCAAACTGCGACCTCATCATTTTTTGCATAGTCCTTCACCTGGTGTTCCTCTTCTTCCATTTTTAAATTACTTTAATAATGAAACAACCTTCTGATTTGCCAAAATTTTGCTATGTTTAATCATGTTTTAATACGTGAAAACTCAGACCATAAAAAGAGAGAGAAAAAAGAAAATAAAACTACAAAATATTAATACAAACAGTTTTAGAGGCTTGATGGAAGTGAAGGTTGTTTTGAATTTGATGTGATGGTTTTATAAAATAATTACTTTTTTAACAAGCGAACACAATAATTTTACTCGCAATATCAAAATTAAGTTTCGTTTGATGACTTACAGCAGGATTAATAGTGATTTTTTAATATACTGTGTTTCAGATCACTTGATATCTGTTTTCAAAATGGCTGTGTCTGAGTACAAAGCTCTATCCTCAGGACAATATGTGCCTAGTGGTTCAGGACCAAAATGGCTGTTGCAAGATAAGAGCATTTTAAATAAACAAATGCAGGTTACAGGCAGATCAACTGTTAAGTGCAGCATCTATGAATTTTTATCGTCCATGGCCCACAGAGCAGGAGGACAGGTTCAAATCCCTTCAACTTCGAGGGATGAAGTTTTGACAGAGGAACTGGGACAACTGGACGTCGGTGTACCGATTATTGAAGAGAATAACAACGTGGAAGGTAATCATTGCAAAAAATATGTTACCTCTGGGCCTGACTTACGTTGCATGTTAAAAGTATCATTGATTTCCCCAATTGTTTCTAGGCTATGTGACTGTTGTTGTTTCAAGAAGCTGCAGCCATAGACCCTTTTCTTAAAGAGGTTTTTTTTCACCATTTTGGTTGAAGAGTCTAAATTTAGTTTTTTAAATGGAAAGATATTATTGGGGTCCTAAAGAATTATTGTTGGGGGTTTGAAAGGTTCATTTGTGTGCCAGCTTAGGACGAAAAGTTGCATCATAGCCCAGGAATTATGTGCCTTTAACATAGTAGATTACTCTTTCATTTTGTTTTTTTCTGAGGAGCAATTTCTTGATCTGCCAATCTGACATTACTGTAACCACTGTTGAGTTTTAAATTTTTGCCAGTAGCCTGTCAGGGGTTTTCATAAAACTTCCAGAAAGTTTCAGTAATACATAGGAACTGATTCTGAACTCAATGAGTAGGGATCACGTGTTTCCCCTAGAGTCCAACAACAGGCATGTTTAGTGCTCAAAATTTTAGAGGAAAAATTCATTTAATGACAGGCACATTTTATTATGACCAAGTCAATGCCACATTGAAAGTTATGAACATTTCGGGTAATACCTAATTTTGTCAACAATGTTTGTAACATCTAAGTTTGTCTTATGATTTTTGGATCAACAAGTATAACAAAAGCACCAAAGTTAATTGATAGCCAACCAATTAAATGTTTGAATAAGTTGTATGCCTGTCTTTTCTCAAGAAGGTTTTAACATGTTCCAGTTGACCAGCCAGCCCCCTCAAACGATTCTGATCAGCCTACTCGCGGCAGCTCTCGACGAGGGCGTGGACGCGGACGCGGACGTGGACGTGGACGAGGAAGGGGACGTGGAAGCAGGCAAGCCCCTGCCAATGATATTAATGAATCAACTGAAGATGTTGATGAGCCAGAAGAGGTGGCTGATGAAACGTCCAATGGTAAGTATTTTGAGTTTTATTAATTTTGACGTAATTTTAGAAATTTCTTTTCTGTTTATCTTAAGAACAAATGGACTGCATTTTGCAATTCGGACCTATAAATTCTGGCTCATCTGAAAAAACACTTATGTGCATAGGGAAACTAATGGCACATACGTTGTTTTTAAACCGGGCTAGAAATTATAGTTCCAAATTGCAAAATGTAGTCCAAATGATGTAATGAAGCAGCAGAAGGCGTGGAAAGGTTACAGTCCAAGAGGAGTTTGATTGACATTAATGCATTATTGTCATGAAGTGCATAGTAAATATTTTAAGTAACCCTTTTGGATGAGGAGCTATTAGTGAAATGTGGTTCGATCACTTTGTATCAGGAATAAGTAGGTGAGAACCATACCTGAATAGCACTGTGCAATGAAAATACTGGTAAAAAATTGGCATTCAAGGCAATAAAATTGGAATTTTTTTTATTTCCATGAAATTGCAACATTTTTATAACTTTCGGTCAATAAATTCCAATTTAAACTATCAACAAAGTGAGATCTATGTGCCAAGAAGGTAGGCAAAGTGCAGTGACATTAAAAATTGCAATGTAATTAAATTTTATTGCATTAAGTTTCAATAGGCCGTGTGCCTTCAATCAGTAGATAGGCAACACACAATCCTGCATTGCAGTTTCAATTCTTTTGCAATGTAATTGGAATACTGCTAACTGTGATACTAGGGAAAGAGGCAGAAATGGTTCTGCATCCTTTGATTGTTAAGAATGCAATCATAGTACCATCACAATGGAACAAACAATGTGAGCAACTCTGAAGACGAGAATTAGCTCTAGATAATTTTATTCAGTAAATATTTTGATTTTATTTCAACAGCGCGCATGGGCACTCGGCAATACCCCAATGCCCTGTGTTCATGTTCTTCCAAAGTTTTATGAAGCAACATAAGCATGACTTTCAACAATGATCCTCTAGCTTTCAACAATTTAATGTCTCAAATTTGACAAGGATCTTACATTTGGGATGAGTGTGGACCTTTCCCTAAAGAATACATACTTAGTTTCTACTCAAGAAAGCACTTCTCTGACCGTTTAATCAAAATATTCGGAAACAGATTAATTAAAAAAAGTTAAAAAATTGGGTAGGGCTGAATTGTTTTCAGGATAGACTTAGGAATCTCATACTTAATGCCTTTTTTTGTAATTTTTGCAGGAACTGAACCTGAAATTGTTCCTGGAAATGCAGCTGCAGGTGCAGAAGGCACAGCTGCAGAGAATGCAGTTTTTGGTTTTAGAACTACAATCAATGTTGTCAGACGTGGACGCGGTCGAGGTCAACGTAGAGGTCGAGGCCCAGGTAGAGGTCGAGGCCGAGGTAGAACCGAAACTACTCCTGAAGATGTTGCTGGATCATCGAACAGTCAAGGTTCATGTCAAGGCCCAAATCAAGGTCTAAGTGAAGGGCACGCTCATATTGAGAACAATGATGTTGGCTTTGTTGCAACACCTGACAGTAAGTGTGTAAAGCTCCTTACAAAACTCTTTTTTTTAAAATGGATAAGGTTGATTGATTTTGGGATGAAGTGAAGTATGTATTATGCAATGCTTGCTGCAATGCATTTCATTTTTTAAATGAAGTAAGACGGTTTTCGAAAAAATTATGTGAAGTACACACTTCAAGTTGAGAGGAGGACGGAATCAGTCTTTATCATCGTCCTTCTCACTTGGAAGGAAGAAAGTGGAAGTGTTTCTTTGGAAGTCTGGAAAGTTAAATGAATGAAATATAAGACGAAGATGCATTGAGTCACAGAAGATTGTGGGTTCAAGTCTAAATAGATGAATACGGTAGAACTGTGAGTAGATACTTTATTTTTGCCTGGAAGTGACCGAGGCTGTGTTAGAAAAATACACATCCTTTGTGGAAACTGCCGTCTTGGGGATAATCTATTTTCAATCTGATGGTGAGAATTGCAACTTTTGAGAAGTGAGATGTCCTTTTTCTTTTTCCTTTTTTGGCTTTTTTTATAGGTTCTCATAAAATAAGGAAAAGAGCATGAGATATTAATGAAGAAATTTGAATTTGGTTGATTGGAAAATTAGTTATCACAATTGATCGCAATTTTTTCCCCCTGCATTACCATACATGATATCGTACTATACTGCTTTTTGCCCTCTGCAAAGATTTAGAGGCGTCTTAATTGAATTTTTCTCAGAAAGCACTAGAGGGCCCTGAGAGCACTAGATAATTATTTCCAGTTCAGAAGAATTTTGCTCATTTGAGTAAATAACGCAAAGGCAAAGTGTAAATACAACTAAATTATTGAAAAAATTAAGTCGCAAAATGATGATGGTCTAATTTTTTTAGAGAGATTACGTGATTTTTTTCAAAAAAAAACTGGGGTTCCAATGAATTTTTAAATCTCTTGCACACAAATGTTGCAGCTACTTTTCACAATCACATCGCAAACTTTTCTTAAATTTTTTCTATTAGAAATCAGCAGCATCTAATTTCAAGTTAAAACTAACCTTGGTTTTGCATTGTTTCAGCTTCAGACGAAACAGTGAATGATGTAGTGACACAATCTATGGATGATCAACCTTCTGAGCCTGTCATCGATCTCACCTCATCAGAAAATGCAAATGAGGGAGTGAATTCAGCAGATATATCCCCCCTAGAGAGGGGCAATTCATGCTCACCTTGTATTCCTCATCTTTCGGAGAATGAAACAGAAGGTACTGAATTTATCTTAATCTTTACATATTTGTGAATGGGTTGTCGGTTGGTGCATTTGTATTGCTATTGTGATTCAGCTGTGCTTCTTGCATTTATTGCGACAGATTTAAATGAGAGTTGATTACCATGAGAGGCAGTAGTCACTCATGGACAAAGTCTTTCAACGAGGAAGATGAACGCTGTCTGTAAAAGAAGGAGGCAATAATCACTCTGCGACATTTTAAATAGAAATATTATTGGAAGGATCGAGATTTTTTTAGTATTAGCAAGGACTGATCACTTTTTGTAAATGTAAAGGGGGGGGGGAATTTAAGGTAGTGACCACTTGAAATTCCTGCTCTGATAAATCAAAATTTTTTCTTCAATGAAATACAGTAAAAACTCAAACGATTCCCTTGTGCGTTTTTTTTCCTTTTTCTTCAAAGTAATCTCTGAAATTTCCGGAACAAATTGGTAGTTTTCTCAACATATTTCCTTCCTGTGTGTTTAATATTTGTTCTTGTTGTGCTGAAAAACGTGCAATAAGAAAGGCCAACTGTTGGAAACAAGTAAAGAAATTCTGAAACTAAGGTATAAGCAGTACTGCAATCATCCAATGCCTAGTAATCAGCTGAATTTAATTTGTCGGTTTGGTCAGCCTGATGCAGCAAAGTTTTGATAATGTCATGTTAGCTTCAAGGGCGTTTTAAAATTTCGGCCCAGCCCATCTTTTTACTGCTGAAGGTATTTTACAGCTATTGATTCATGATACCAGCCAGTACATTGTATATCTGTGCCTTCCAGTAAGTGCAATGATATGAAGTTTATTGGTGGAATTGAATGCACTTACAAACGACATAACCTGTGAAATCATTAATGTTTCAGAATCAGCTTTGGCAAATTTAATATCAACCGGTGGAGAAGGAACTTCAAGTGGACGGCTGGCATCATTCAGTCCACAGGAGCCCTCAACAAGGAGGCGTAGGATAGACCTAAATTCAGACTCTGAGCCTGAAGGTAAGAATATGGTTTTTCTTTTCATACTCGATTTTACTCCTAGGAATGCCTGTGGTTTCTCAAACTAAACTGCAGGTTCTCCTCAGAAAAACAAGTATTTGTTAGCAGTCTCTTGATAGGAAAGAAAAAAAATACTTTTAAGTGGACTCCAAAAAAAAAAAAAACCTTCACTGTGAAAAAATTATTGTCCAGCTCTACATTGTACGTCGCCTACAGTATCTTTCAGTCGTTGGTTTAGTCATATTCTTGATTACTGTTGTGAAATGTTCTTGGTACAACAGTGGTAGATTGTTAATTTTTTCCTACCTTTTTTTCTTGACACATCTATTCTCTTTGATGCAAAAACAACACTGCTGAGACCGAGAACAATGTGGAATTATCTTGGTCCAACAGTGATTGTTTATTTTTTCCTACATTTTTTCTTGACAAATTTATTTTCTCTGATGCAGAAACAACCTTGCTGAGAACAAGGACAAGGATAATACGAAGACCGAATAGAGGGGTTTCCACTGCTAGTTCCCGGACTACGCAGATGGTCACGGCTGCAGTTGAAAGCAACGAAAATGCATCTCGCAGAGGGCGTCAAGCCAGAGGTCGGAGGGCACGAACTCCTAGCTTCGACTTAGTAAACAACATTAATGAGTACGATTTGGAAGAAGACAGTTCTCGTATCGGTAAGTATTGTTTTTAATTTTGGAGTGTGATGAAGAATTTTAATAAGTGATTACATTCATGGCTTGCATAGCAGTGATAATGAAAACAGGGCTGTTTGTTTCTCAATAGAATCCTCCAAGTTCTGATTTATTAAAAATCAATTTTTTTTCTCAACTGAATTTTCATAATCCACCAGAATAATTTCTGTCCATTGTGACCTCCATGAAGAATTCGCCTTTGTGTAACCCTTCATCGTTGAAATTAGGCTTTAGTCTTAGGTTTTTTTATAAAATTAAAAATACTTAGTTTTAATGTTTCATTAGTTTCTCAAAACATCTTTGCTTTTCTTCTTCATCTCTTGAGGTTTCTATGAGCCATGAAGATAATTAGATTACCAGGTACAAGCAAAAACAATTGATCACATCACATCATTTGTTTTATTGGACTTTCAAACACATGTTTCATGGCTTGTAATAAGTTTTGTTGTGATCAGTAACCAAGCATCCAAAATCATTGCTGTCAATTAAACATGAGGAAATAATTGACAGAAAACGAGATCAAAGGAAAATTAAAAATGAAAAATATGGCATTGAGCACCCATTTTTAGAAAATAAAATGAAATAGATGCAATAACTCACTGTATTTTTTTTTTTTTTTTTGCTTGCTTGCTTGTCTTTGAATTGTGTGATTCTAAGTTTTCTATTAATACTTTTCAATAGATGGATATGGTGAGGATACTACATTCCACACATTATTTGAGAGAATTGGCAATTTAAAAGGAGGAAAAGCGACCATGTTTATTGATTTTTTATTAATCCTTTGGTCATTAAATGCTGCCAATAACTCCCTAGACTGCCATTTCAAGTAAATAATGTAATTTTTCAAGTAGTTAGCTGACGGAGGTGCTATGGAAGCCCCTGGATCATATTAACAACTTACATACCAATGAGACTCAGATTTTACTGTAATTCATGAAACATGTGTAATTTACATATTTCAGTCCCTCTGATAAGTCAGTTTACTATTTTAGTTAGCTCCTTCTCAAGTCGGTCTGCTTGAGGATTTTCAATTAATTAATAATGTTGCATCTTTGTTACAGGTGCAGTTCATAATCAAATGACCGAGTGGATGAACAGAGGGCGATACAATCTGAATGACCCAACTGACAGCTCAAGCGAGTCAGATGAGGAAGAAGGTATTAGTAGTTCATGTTTATGTTTACATAAAATATGTAATGTTTCAGTTCCAAATATGCACATTTCAATGGATGTCAAAAAAAAGTTAGTATCACTGCTGGAAGGAAAAGTATAGACAACATTCTCTCAATAGTGTCTCGGGAATGTTAAAACCAGGTTGCATTGAGAAGTTGTAACTTTGAAAGTAAGGAAGATGGAATAGATTCATTAATTTGTGGCTCATTCGAAGACATGATGAGGAGGAAGGGAAGTCGGTTCTCTCCTTCTAGTTTAGTTTGTATACAATATATTCATCTGAATGACCACTGTTGTAATATGGATGTCTTTAAGCTGTTGCAAATCATCTTTCATGTTTTATTTTTCATCGGAAAAAAAAAACTTAAACAGCAATTAATTTAAATTTTTTTCACTCATTTCAAAAAATTCAAATGCTTTCAAGGAGATATTTTGGTGATTTTACCTTTCTGCACAAATAAGGAAATCTGAGATGAGAATGTACCTATCGTTGGACTTATGTATATTTTTATTATTTCATTTCTCTCCAATCTCTTATTGCTACTTTGCAAAAGAACCTGATGATGTGTTTATTATGCAGCAAGGGAACAATATGATGTAAAATCTGTTTACAAGCAGTAACACATGTCCAGATTTGAGAGTTGTTTTTGTCCGATTTTAATCAATTTTTTCCTTCAAATACATTTTAGATGAATTTTTTCGTTGTATCAAGCTTTACATTTTTATTGTTCGAAAGTAATGAAGATTTCTTCTTCTTTTCCAGCATGGCAGAGAATGGTAGTCGTGGCCGATGAAAAAATGCACTTCACCAAGCGGCAGTCGAAGAAGCAACATAGCCTTCTAAAAATGGCAGTGTCCGTAGGGAATAAAACCAAAGTCTACCAGAACAGAAAAGAAATCTGTGTATCCTGCCAGCAAGAAGAATTTGTTTATTCCGCTGACCCCTGCGGGCACGCCATTTTTTGTTCTAATTGTATACTGGCTGGTATAAAACCATCAAAGTACACTTATACCGTTGCAGATGGCACAATCGCCACCCATCATTCCTACTTTGTGCCCGTCAAGTGTCCTCTTTGCAGGGCCATTATTGGCTCACTATACAAAGAGGCCAACTGAGCTGCAATTTTCACTCTCATTAATTTCACTCTCATTAATTTTCACTCTCATTAATTTTCACTCTCATTAATTTTCACTCTCATTAATTTTCACTCTCATTTACACTCTCATTAATATCCTTACAGACTATTAAATCTTGATGGAAGTTCAAAGGTCCTTGGTGTATGTTGTCCATATGTGTACTTTGATGGTTTTATACTGTCCAGTATTCAAAAAACCCTAAGTACATAGAAATCCCGATTTGTAAATCCTGCTTAAATTACGGTCACACGAAAAGATACTGTAAGATAGGCATAACTTGTATAATTTGTAATGAATCTCATCATAGCTCTGTATGCCCTTTATCTTTGTTACGTAGTTACACCTAGTTGCCTTCACTGCAAAGAACCCCATTTTACAACATGGAAGGGTTGTAAAGTCTATAAAAAATTAAGAAAAGCCAAATTAGAGAACTATCAAAAACAAAACTTAGCTAAGAAAAATGAACATCCCACTGACAAAATTGAAAATCCTGAAAATCTTAAAAAGAGCAATGATGAGAATAAAGAACTAAAAAATCAATTAAAAGAGCTGGAACTAAAATTCGATAAAGAAATTTCTTTATTAAATTCGATCATCATGTCATTAAAAAATGAGATCTCTAGTCTCAACAGTAAATTCGCTAATGCTGGTAATATTCTCCCACAGTAATCTCATAATTTGATAATAAAGAATTTCACCGTAGATAAGAACTTGTTTACACGAGGTGTCTTTAATCACCTCAATTTGTTACCCTGTGACTCACTAATTAGTCGGCCACGCTCAAAACGCTGTTTAAATATCAGATAATAAAAAAAATACTTGATTCTTGTGTATATATCAATAAATAAGAATCTGTAGAATCTTATTCTATAATCAATTTTGAAAGCAGTGCCTTATCCATTGTAGTACTATTTAAATCTCTCTATGAATTTCAACTCAACTCAAATTCTTCATATGGGTTGAATTTCATTTCGAGCTATCCAATCCTTAATCAGTAGTTATATTTCATGTATTATTACTTACCAGTTGTTCTAGTCAGGCGAAATTTTTTTCCCAATACGCTTGTATTGGTTTTTGTAACCTGCTCCATACATTCAGTAGTTTTACCTATCCCGATGATATGCCAACCTGGTGTTGCCGGGAACTTTATTAGATAGACTTAGTTAATAATAAGACCTTTCTAAATTTGTGAAAATTTTGATTAATTGTAACATGTATCACTTTCTCTAATAATGTAATTCAAAACTTTGTGTGACTTTCTTGTAATGAATGAAAGACTTTTTTGTGAGCTTTTATTAAAAATATTTTGTTATTTTATTAATAGTGTCTTCCTTACTATAATCGCCAAATTTAATTTTCCTGAATGCGTCAACAAAAGTTACTGTTTCATGACAGTATTCGTACATTTCATAAGTAATTAAATTATGATAATGATTTCTTTCTGTAAAGAAACAAGTCCCCAAGATTAGAAACATGGAAACGAAGAGGGAGAAAAATGGAAAACAAGGCTAAAAATAGGTATATTATTTAAAAATTATTTAAAATATTATTAAATATATAGTTCTTTACAGCCTTTATCCTGCCTTTTCTATCTTGTTAGTTTTCATGTCACCATTGTTTAGGCTGCTTCATAAAAATTTGTATCCAAGAATAGAAATAAATTTTCTTTGAGAGGAAGAAGTTTGTGAAATTGTGCAAACGTCAAATGAGGCAGTCATTCTGAGGACAAATTATGGGTCAAAAATTCGGGTATGCCACTTTCAGAAGCATTAGGCTCTCATTTTAAGAAAGAAGTAAAAATCAATTCCAGCATTGTTTTAAGCCTGCATGTTCGATTTAGGTATACCTCCCCCCCCCCACCTTGACCCTCCTCAAACCTGACGTTTACCCTCTTATAAGGGCCCTCTTTAGTCTCAAGTTGCTTTAAGTTTGGTATAAGAGAGCTATCAGAGCTCCTGGGATCCATTCCTGGCCCGCGCCTTCAATTGCACGTTATGTAATATTTCATGAAACGGGACTTGAACATGATTAGGGCCTTTTTGAATTATGGCGCTGGCGCCCATTTGAAAGAGGACACTTTAGGCGGCCCAATCAAAATCAGTCCTTGGTGGTCGGCCTGTTAGAGGTCTGTGTGCACTACTGCAAGTAGTCTTTATAATCTACTGCAAGTAGTTTTTTATAATCTTTGTCGGTGAAAATTGTGACACCGTGGAGGCTCAAAGTTCGAGAGCCAATCAGAAATGGATTCACATTGTCTTGACTCTCAGTATAAAGGGACTCTGTGCACCGCGCCGAAAACATAAACAAACATAACCTCATCATCCAATTGTGATAACATCTGCATTTGCCTCATTAGTAATTGCATAAATGCATAATAATGCCTCGGGTTAATAAATCATGTTTTTGTTTTCTTGGCTGGATACTATCTGCCCTTTTGAATATGCACCTGCGTTTCACGTGGATCGTTTCTCATTGAACAATTCGTAAGTTCTGAAATTCGTCTGAACATAAAGACTATTATCAAGGGTATCTACTTACCTACTTCTTACGTTCTTACTTTCTCATGCGCATGTGTAATTTACTCTGCGAATCATATTTTTCATCTAGTTTGAATTTGGATTGAGGGGAGACGGAAATTCTTCCTGGTTCTCCCACCCCCTGTTAATCATCCCCTTGATATTGTTCACATTCTTTTTTGAGTTCTACTCTACAATAGGGTGAGCACTCTCATTAGTACATTATGATGTTGACTGCAACTAGAACTTAATTTTTATCATCTTACATCATTGCCTGTGAGATGAATACACTAGTAATCATCTCAGTCTACAAATCAATGTCTGCTTTGTGCCAAAAATTAGAAAATCGGTAGGGAAGTCAATACTTTCTACCGGACAAGTGCACCTAATGGTCTCAAGGCAAACAATAAATGAATGAACTCAATCTGAACTGATGCATCAAAATTGGTAAACATCCTCTTATTTCACATCAGTAGCTAGAGATGATTTAATGTGGAAGTATGGTAGGAAGGATTGCATGATAGTAATGGTGTTCGGACTTGATGATCTCGGATGTTATGCTCAGCACTTTTAGGGGAAGGTGATCATAACATCCGAGGCTAAGAATCCAGCCTAATGTTTACTTGGAAAGCTTTCCAGCAAAGCACACGTGTAATTATAAGTTTATGTCACCAGTTTAACCACATTTGGTTCCTCTGAAAAAGCTTTGAAAGTTTAAAAAGTCAAAAGTACATCAGGCATCACCTAGAGGAACTGAGTCATGACATAATTACATGGTGAGAATCATGTCCGAGGTATCGGACTCCATGCTCACCCAATTCATTTTTATAATTGATAGTTTTTAATTTGAGCATGGAGTCCGAGAGCATGGATTGCTATTTCATTGTACTTTGAGCATGATAAGTGATGTTTCGGATGCTGTGATCCTTCTAATAAACTAAATATTTTGAACCGAGCATGGAGTCCGATACCTCGGATGCTATGCTCAAACAAAATACTGAAACAAAATGCGTCATTTAAAACTGAGCATGGAGTCCGATACCTCGGACCAGATGAGCAGAAAATTATGAAGTAAGTGAGCATGGAGTCCAATCTCTCGGAGGTGATGCTACAGTACCGAAGTGTGCGTGTAACGAGAGGCAATGTATGATCGACATGAATCGAACGAAAAATGA